>WOVY01005025.1:0-241646 GCA_013436015.1 Rhipicephalus annulatus
AATCTGAGCACACGGGCCTACAACATTTCCGCCTCCATCGGAAATGCAGCCGCCGCAGCTGGGATTCGAACCCGCGACCTGCGGGTCAGCAGCCGAGTACCTAGCCACTAGACCATCGTGGCGGGGCAAAGAAAGAAAGAAAGAAAGAAAGAAGAGAAAGAAAGAAAAGAAAAGAAAGAAGAAAGAAAGAAGAAGAAGAAAGAAAGAAAGGTGACACGAAGTTGCCTAACGTACCGGCCAAACAAGGCGAGGCAAAGCACGGAGGTGGAGAATGTGGCCCTCTGAATGCAGACTAAACAAACATGGTGGTGCCAAGCTACCGATGGACAATGCCCGTCCATGCACTCACTTCAGAGGTCCACTCTCCAATCGACAATTGAGGTTGTTGCACTTGCAACGAGCAGCGAACTCTGCTTGGCCGAGAAAAATGAAAGTGCAAAAGAGAGTGCACTATACAGGATAGTACAGAAATGTTAACGCAAATACTATAGTATACGCTTTTCTTCAGCGATTGTCTGCTGTCCATAACAGGGAGTCTCTACACGTTCACAGAGTCGCCGTAATCGCCTTGCGAATTGCCTGCAATGTCGTTCGCAAAAAGTGAATAATCTTACCTATGTTAAGTGACATATTCGTTCAGCTGAAGCCAGTGTATACAGCTCAAATGCACGCTTGTGTCGTCAAGAAAAAAAGAAAGAAAACATTTCGTGAGATACTGTATTTTCTCTTAGCGCGTACATGCTTCAGTGCATTGGCGCTCATCATTTTTTGTAATGTTCAGCATTTATTATATTTTTTTCTTTATTTATGCTACCAGAAAACATCGTGGTCAAGATCTGTGCTCGCGGATGTTGCACAAGGCCTATATGTTAACTGATATGTTTTTAGACTATTGGCATTTGTAAGAATGAAAGCTATTTAGTTCCATATAAAACGCCAGCTGTGATTGTAAGCCGCAGGCTACTGTAAAAAGAGTCGCCGTTATTCGTTTCTTTTCTGTGTAAAAGAATCAAGCAAAGCTCAAATGAGATACCGCACCAATTAGGTGATTATGTTTAAGTTAGAGCATGCCGTGACGCAGACGACTATGGTACAGCCCGTGCTCCTTGATTGTTATTCAAAAAGCCGCAGTGCAGCTGAATGAGCACGTTGTCTATGGTCCACGTTGAGCCTTTCAGCTTATGGGAGGCACTTGCAAAGAATTGTTGGCTGGAAATAAGCTGCCACAGCAGCCGTAGCCACACTGAACTCGCTGGAAAGCACACTATGGTGCCTGTGCCCGTGTTGCGGAACAATCAGTCGGCTCTTTCAAACTTACTTCGCAAGTTTTGCGCAAGAAACGACGATAGGCATCTGGTTTTAGACCACGTCCTCGTCTATTCTTCTCCATTCAGAAGGCTGTCCAACCATCCATGGGGATCCGCCGGCGCCATCCACTACTCCTGCTGCGAAAAACCAGTGTCCAAGAACTGTCTCAAGGTCCCGTGCAGCTCGTTCGCTGGTTGCTCGCTTTCGATACTCGGATTGAACCATCACTGGCTTATCTCAATGATCGAAAAGTTCAATTTTGTAATTACATATAAAAAGTAGATCTATCCACAAGCCGCGAAGAGTTTTTGATAGAACATTGTTGTATGATGAGCAATTCACTTTGTGCAATGACGCGGGATATTCGCATGTTAAACACAAAGTGTGCTTACATCACTTTTTTGTAATCATCGTTCGCAGACATTGGTTCCCATCCACATGATACTGTTCTGCCTCTCGACGTGAGGTTTTCATCTCGGACACGTGCACATTGAGGTCGCAAAAGATGTTTTCTCGTCGAGTCACGTGATAACTAATGAAATTACTGTTGGTGAACGTCTTAGTAAAGACAACGAAGACAGCAGTTTAAGGGATTGGTTTTACTTTCAGGGAAGACGGAAGCTCGAAGAGATGAAACAAATTGAGGTGTCCCTTGGATCCGGCAAGCAGGCTTGTATGCAACCTTTGTGAAGACACGTGTGTTTGTCGGAACGTCGGATTCATTCATGTTCACGAATTTTTCATCTAGCAAAGACAACAATGTAACGTGAAGATGCAACCGAAAAGGTGTGACGCGTGTAAAGACACTGCATCGTCTGCTACGGTGACGTGCGCGTTGCCTTCAAGGATTGCTTCGTATCCACAAAATTGAACTTGCCGTCTGTTCAGCTTTGTAAAGCGCTAACGAGATCAAGATGTTTCTTATGCGCTGTTAAATTCTTCGTATATCGTGTCCATCATATACAGTAATTATATCTGCGTCAGTATCAAAACTATAAGCGATAACTTTCGTTCCCTTTAGAGGTTATTCTCGGACCATATAGTATTTCATAGACAGCGCCTGAAGGGAATCTATTCAGTATGTATAACGTGGTTGCGTGCGTGTGTGTGAAGTAAATGTTGAATGCCATCTCTGTGTCATTTCATTGTGCATCCACCTGTAGAACAATGAGGCTTACCGCAATGCAATCGTTTCAGTTGCACCTATAAAAGCCTCTGGACTCTCTTTTAGTGCATTGCAAGTCTCTCCATTTGTTTCTTTTTTAAGGACGTTTTTATTTTCCTTCATGCATTAAAATTAGGATAAGTTCTTCCGTTTTTTATTACATTTCACGTTTAATGCGACTCTGCTAGTTTCACCATTTCTCTCTATCTCTCTCACGTTTTCTGTTTCGTAGTCGGTCTCATTTTTTTTTGTAGCATTCTACTTATTCCCAACGCCTTTAATTGCCGAGATCTAGTGAGCATAAATTTTATCAATTCTTCTTCTTAATCACAATCATAACGATCATCATCATTTGACTTTAGGGCAAAGGCCTTTCTTTCAATCAGCCTGGTCCTGGTGACGGTAAAAAAAAGAGCAGAGGCACTGCGCTAACCAGAGTGAAAATTAAGAACAAGACGTTTCGCAGAGCCGAAAGTCTTTTTCTCTGTGTTAATTTTCAGTTTGGTCGACGCAGTATCTTACATTCACCATCGTGCCAACCAGACAGCTTCCTTTAAACATTAAACTTCATCAACCTAATCCTGTACTTGCCGTGACCACGTTATCCCTGCGTACTTGTTAATTACTGTCGACCAAAAAGTTGTCCGGCTGTAGTTCATTGTAGATCAAATGTAGTAGTAGGAGAGAAGTGGTTCTTAAAAGAGGGAAGAAAAAAGTGAGCCCCGTTACTGTCTGCTTCAATGAGCGACACCTCCACAGTAGCTCACAAGGGATGGGGGTGAGGAGGTATAAAAAGAGGTAGGAGTAAAGGTGTAGGAAAGCGTAAGAAGAAGAAGAGAGGAAGAGACGTGAGGTGGTAAGCCAGAGCGAGCGACGACAAACTGAGGGGATAGAAGAGATAGGAAAGATGGGAGCATGGTCACTGGAGTCCCAGGACGGGGCACACTTGCGAGAGCTCTTGTAGGCGTCGGTAGATGGCGTAGAGCAAGTCCAGTAAGTCAGAGCTACACTGTCGTCGAAGGTCGTCGGCGTCAGGAGGTGACGTAGGGCGAAGCCCAGTCGACCAGAGCTACGATGACGCCGGAGATCACAAGCGCGCGGAGCGCGCAGGCGCACAAGCGGTCGGCCCGGAATCCAGCAAGCGAGTCCCCGTAGTAGTAGGAGACGAGCACTTCTAGTCTAACCACCTGGATCCCGTTTGCTGTTTAACAACGTAAGAGACAATATTTACGAATTCGCTTTCGCGCCGCAACGGACATTTGTATTCGTTTCGGCGGCGATCATCCCGAGTACGACGATTCGTTTATGCGGGGCCCCTTCGAGATGCCCGGAGCTCCGCTTTGCCAACCAGACGGTCGCTGCCTGTCCCAGGACTGCCCCGCGTCATCGAGCAGGCCACCCAGCGTGCTCGCATCGCGTCTCTCTTTCTAGAATCGCTAACACAAAGCGGCCCGGAGGTACGAGCATTACAACGGCACGCGCCTATTCGTGGGACAGCGAAGGGGAGGGGGGTAGACGAAAGTGAAGCGGAGAAACACCTCGCTCTTCATAAGGTGAAAACTGAAAGCAGGGCAGCGAGGTGCGCGGAACTAATGCGGGGCGACGACGACGACGACGAGTGGTCTCGCCAAGAACAACTCTGCCATATAGAATGGAGCCAGCGAGGCGGCACGAGATAAACACGGTGACTTAAAAAAAGAAGTCACAATAAGAGAAGAAAAAAACTGCCGGAGTCGGTGTTCTAGACAATGCCCGTTTTACATATCATAACCATTTTCTTTCTCTCTTTTTTGTTATACAAAGCGACGTGAAATCCGCCGTGTCGCACGACACTTCGTGCCGAGGCCATGGAAGGAGAAACCTCAGTTTCGACAAGCGAAGGGCGCGCAGAGAAGGCCGAATTCGTACGTCGCTTTATTCTTATACGCCTGCGTTCTCCATTTATTATAATTTTTTTTTTCGTGTATATTGTGTAGACCTCGAGAGCAACGCAGAACGAAAGAAAGCACGCGCATGCGCATGGAGGCCTCGCGTGTATGAGTGACCGCGCGCGCGCCACAAGAGTTGTCAATCTTCGCGCTCGGCAGTGCGTGCCCGTCGGTGTCATGCGAGTCGGCCGCGCAACCGCGGTTGCCCATCGCGTGAGGGCGCGCCGTTCGCGAGTGCGGCGTCGCGCTCTCGTGGCTCGGCTTCTCTGCTCGTTATGTGCTCGCCTTTGTTTGGCCCCCTGCGGCGAAAGCCCACGGTCTTCTCGTGGGAGATGAGACATTGCGAGACCGGAAGCTGGTACAATACCGACGATCGTCGCGCAACGCGTAAACCCGATTGCGCCCGCAGTGTGGTCCGCTGACGCGAGTCAAGTCACGCGTCTCTCGAAGCTTAGTACAGGGTGACGATGAACGGCGCAATGGAAAGTCTAAATAATTTGGAATACACTGTAGTTGCTTAATGTGAGACTGATCATTGATTGATTGATATGTGGGGTTTAACGTCCCAAAACCACCATTTGATTATGAGAGACGCCGTAGTGGAGGGCTCCGGAAATTTCGACCACCTGGGGTTCTTTAACGTGCCTGTGAGACTGATCAGAGTGAACGATTTTTATATCACTCTTTCCCCATCGAAAAGCGACCACAGGGTCGGAAATCGAGCCTTTTGACTTCGCGCTCATGCGTGGGTGGTCACAGTCGCAGCCCGAAGAAAACAGCTCATCCTAAATAGATGTCTGAACAACGCGGATTTTTTTTTTCAATATATGAAGAGTTGCTATAAAAATAGTACAAACATAGTTTGTATTAAGTTATCAGCTCTTAGCTCAGCAGGCTACTCGATATATGTACGCTTTAAGAATTTACTCGCTCTTCATCACAGGGTTGCATGCAGCGTCCAGCTTAAATCAGTTTTAACGTTAAGGGTACATTTCAAAAATACGCTTATGTGCACCAGTTGACGAGCAAGCATGACTCTACATATATATGTATATTACTTGTCGGTGTGTAACATGACAAGTATGTCTAATTAAGTAATAACAGAGCAGTGAAGGAAGGAGATATCGTGAGAAGCTTTCTTTTCGTTACAGTGTCCGAAAACGAAGTGAGACAGCTTTATAAGGCCGTCTCACTTCACTTCTCATTTCAGTGAAGATTGATAGGTATACCTACCAATCTTCACTTGCCTGCTGCCACGTTCGTGACATGAGCTAAATAATGCTTCGAGTTAGAGCTATACATACTAGAAGAGGTGTAAGAGACGGCGAAGTTGCGTTAGGCAGTAACGGTCATTTAGCTCTAGTCTACAGTTAGTTTTAACTTCGTTGGTGACTACTCGATTTTAATGTTAATCGCCGAGAGGAACCAACAACGGGCACTCTATGTAATTCTCAAATAGCCGTCTCACCGTGAGAGACGGAGGACGCAGTAGCAGTGCCTATGAAGGAGCATGCGAAACTGCGGCGTATATAACGATAGCAGATTTTGTAGGGTGATGGGGATGCTTATTCTTACTTCTCTGAGAAAAGTGCACACAGAGGTGGCATTTAAGAACCCGCGAAGGGATTGGATAAAACTAGACACCTGGCGGATCAGTGTCGATAGTGATCTCTGGCTCTGTTGTTTTAACTGATCAGCGCCCGCTGTTATACCAAGTCAATTTGTTCAGGTCTCATAAAATTAGCCTCTAAATCTAACATAATCGCGATCATAGAATTCTTCCGTCGTGTCTGGTCGTACCGTATCTTCTCAGTTCTGCTGTGCGCGAACCTTAAGTAAGATATTGGCCAGAATAGCGGTGATTCTCTTCGGACATAATTGCACGTTCCTGCATTTCCTCATGCAGCTGCATACGCTCTACGGAAACACGCTAGAAATACAAAAACTACGGAGATATATGCGCACCGAGGAAACTGATCATGGCCACCCCGATGTTCTAAAGTATACGCGCGCGTGGCTACCTAGTCCTGCCTAATTACGCAAAGCAGCAGCCATTATTCTTTTTGTGCTCGCTTTGAGAAGACCCCTCACGCATCTCGCCATCTCGGGGCGCGTCCCGGAGCGCACTCCCGCCCCTTTATGCGCTCGCTGGGAACCATTGTTTAGACAATGAGTCGCGTCGCGCGTTGTTGCATATGAGTGATGCGTGGCCCCAGCTCCTCTTGAGGTATTTAATTGTCTCAGCTATGAAAATTTTCTTATTATCCAATCATCCCCCATGCGTATGGTGTTGGCTTTCTTGAATTTCACACATGTTTGTAAGATATTACGCCATACCGAATGTACGTAAAGGGAGATTGATCGATGGGCTCATTTTGTTGTCAGTCGTATACAAACAACAGATAATGAATGCCGAGGAAATCCCCTTCAACGTATGCGTAAAGCTGTGGTTTTGGTTCACATTTAAAGCAAGTTTTTTTTCTTTCGTTAGCTCTATTTGGCTTACGTAAGATTTTTAAAATTCACAGCTAAGGTCTCTCATGAATGTCTTAACCTCATTATCAGTTGAGTTTCCATGGAATGTTACTATGAATTCTTCCTATGGAAAGTTCATGAACGTACCTAATTGAAGGGCTGGGACTTTCGGCACCTCATTTTTCTATACATTATGTGCGATATTACCATGCGCATTTTGCTGCTGCTGGTATTCATGTGGCGTTGTAGCCTTGAAGATTGCGACCTATGGCGGCGGTACCCACTTCATGCGCTTATTCTCTTGGCTATTGCGCCACTGGAAAGTTCTGCACGCATTCGTATTACACCACTAACCACCGCTACTTTTCATCAACGTGGCCGAAGAGGACGAGACAAGGGACTTACAGAGAGATGTCTCCCTGCTGCGAAGGCCTTTGTATGGTGATTACGGATTTTCTTGTTTCGTTGAAAGCCCCATGTTAAATAGACGCATATTACTTCGTTCTTCCTTTTGCGTCTTCGAAGAAAGCATTGCAAAACCAGATTATTGAGCGAGGACATTCAGTAAGAAGCACCGTTAACATTGGCGAACTTAGGGCCAGCGGGGAGCTTAAAATTAACCGAGAAGGACGCCGAAAGAAGATAATTAAAATCAAGTCATTAAAGGGAAGAAAGAGAGTGAGCCAGTAGCGCAGATGTGCAGTGCGCGTGCGCAACAGTAGAAAGTACAGGAAACGACGAGGAAGCACTGGAGAGGCGCAACTTCGAGCTTGTTTCCTCGTGGAGTGAACCACATTGGTAGCTATATACTGGAAAAAAGGGGGGAAAACGGAACCTTGCAGAGTCTGGTCTTGCTAGCGAACGCCGTGGGGTTTCTACCGTTGTGTATACGTCGCGGTGAAAGAGAAGTTCCGCTCTTTTGTTTTATTTTCCGTCGGGAAAACGGCGCTTCCCTCATTTACCCATGCTTTTTTATCGTAAGACCAGTTAAATCCAGCACGAATCTGTCGTCTTTCGCAGCTCTTCTTCGCTAGTACACGCCAACAAATACGAACAGTTCAAGGGCAATGGTCGTGATGTGCGCATTGTGTCTGTCGCATACCTGTCAAAAAGGGTAAATAGAGGAAGAAGAGTACACGAGGCCCCCAGTATCAGGAAACGTAGGAAAGCAGCGAACCGTGCGACCGTTCGCAGCACAGAGCGCCGAAAGGAGACGAAACGACTGCGCAGCATAGACGACGCAAGCAAACAGAGACAGATTGCAATCCGCGACGGAAAGACAAAACGCCAACCGTCACGCTTAGTGAGGACCGAACAACCATTAGGCTTTGCAAGCGTGATCGAGCAAGCAGACCACGCGAAGCATGCTGCAGCACGACGTGTGCGACGACTGTCGATGGCCGTGAGAGCGGTTATGTTCCGGCCGTCAGCGTACGCCAGCGAGAATGGGCAGAGCGCGGGTCGATATGCATTGTTTCGGAGAGGCTGCTTCATTTGCGACGCTCCGAATTCTAGATAACTTGTCCCTCGTTCCTTATCGTTCTGGCAGAGAAGAGGGGTTTCAGCCTTTTACGGCGAGAATTTTATCATAAACGTGCACACGAGGGCAGCAAAGGAGGAGGCGGAGCCTCCCCCCCCCCTTATCATCTATTGGAGGGGGGGGGGGGCAAATACGCCTCATGCTTTAGCTCAGGCGCACCTGCGCCGTCATTGCTTAAGCAGCAAGGTTATGTCCATACAAGTTTTTGATGACAACGGCGCACGAGGACATGGACGTCGGCATGGGAGGTACAAAAGGGCACCAACACTTGCCCTCACCCAAGCTACACCAGTGCTCTCCCCCTCCGCCAGCCGTAATGTAAGATTGGTTCGCACCCCCTCCCCCCATAAAGAGGATATCCTGCCGACGACCATGCATGAACACCACCGATGTTAGATTACAACAGCTGTTTACTTATCATGTTTACCCATTATAAACCGAGAATCAAAGACGGGCCGTTGTAAGAAGCATGTCATCGCTTCATTTTCCGTTTCACGCCCACTGCGAAGCTTTTCTTTCATACCAAACTCAATTGCCGAGAGGAGGGGGTGGCGCTCCAGTGAGACTTCGACCCCGCCCCCCCCCCCTTAATGCAGAACCCTGCGCACGCCTGTGTATGTTATCACTATTTTGGCGTTTTTTTTGTTCCACTAAGTCGCTGAGCAACTCCACCTCAATACAACTGCCTTCGTCGAAAAGTAATAACAGTAATAACAACGCCTTAGATGAGATGGCGTGCTGTCCCTCATTGTTTCTATGAAACTGGGCTACGAATCAAGCATATGCCTGGTGCCTGTCCTATAGTTACATCAGATATGCAAACGACCAGAGGAAAACGAGGTCACGCCACAATATTACTGAATTTTAGTTTGTGGACCTTGTGCGACGGTAAACTATAGTCTCGATATTCTCGTCAGATGTCGACTTTGTGTGAATACTTCTTCGTGATAATTTGTAATAAAACATTTTCGACTGATTTGTAAGCAGTCGAAGTCTGGCGTATGCAATTTCATGGCTTATCGAATTGTGCAAAGACGACTAACTCTTCTCTCTGTCTCGACTTCCCGCTATAGTGTATACGCCTTCAGCGAAAACGTCGACCCGAAAGCATGCGATACAATGCTACAGGTCGATTTATATGTCTATACCCAGACACAGTCATCGGGCGTTCCGGTTATCCGCCCCTGTGTCCTTTCAGAGTATAACGTACACGTGCTATACGACAAATGCAAGTCTCTTGAAATGTAACGTCACGTGAAACCTTACTTAAGATGCAAACCACATATCAGAAACGAGAAAGGAAAAGAAGAATGTTGTTACAGCATAAAGCATCGTCTATAGTTCACATATACAACACATTTGTAATTTCACACAGATTGCTGTTCAAAGGATATTCAATGCATGGGCGAGGTAATTAAAAAGGCTGAAGTTCCCTGCATTGATTTATAAAAACTGTATTTCTCTTAATTTCTTCATATCAGGGGTGTCGAACTCACATCAGGAAGTGGGCCGCAGTCCTGAAATTTAGTCCAACGAGGGCAGGGGCAGCGAAGAAAGTCAGAGCGCGGGAAGAGAGGGGGAAGGGAATTCGATAAACAATATATCACGCAACATTGTAATTTGAAAGAATGCCTTCCCATACCTCGTATGTGGCTCATATCCGCAGGGGATGTGACGCACATTTCGAAAAAACAAAATGAATATCGAGCTGCCGAATGACTAAAATTCTGAGATCGAGTTTTTGTTCTGCGGTTACGTTTCAAAACATTGTGACTACCGAGTAATGCCTCAAGAAAAAAACTGCTTGGGATAAGTCCTTGGGAAGCTGCTCTGAACAAAGTGTTATCATGGTCCTTCAATATTGAAGGACTATGGTGTTATCAATCGCAATGAGCGAGAAAATAATGCAAATGCTATGCCCCAAAAGATTAGTCCTTGTGAAGCCGCGGGCCGCATGTTTGAGACGTCTGTTCTATATCATACCAAAATTCATGACGGCGCGATCGCATTTCGTGCGTCACCTTACCCTGGGTTTCAATGTTACTTAATAGCAAATTAGCAACAAACTTTTCCGGAATAGAATTGTATTGCTATAGCGTCATATTACATCGGAACCAGAACTTGAGATATCTTCCCACGTTATCAACACCGAGAAACAAAACATGCTCTCTTCACACACCCGCAAGCAGATTTCAGCGTATAAAGGCAGCCCTCAATCTTTACAACTTTCACTATAGTTTCGATTCCTGAAGATGTTCGTTTTCAAAAGCAGCGCGAGGGCCTTCGACACCTCGTGCACAGAAATCGTCCACTGCGCTTGGTTTGGCACTCGAATTCTACGCACTCTGGAGATCAAAACGAGAAGCAAGCTTGGCGCGTCTAGAGCTACACTGTGTTGTTTTCAAACAGCTAACGAGCATCAAACCAAATCGCATCCGGGAAGCGGTACATGCAAAAAAAAAAAAAGCCGTGCGGCGCGTGCGAAAGAATCAGCGTGCTTGTGCCGCAGCCAGAAGATGCACCCACTTGCTTTGTCGATATTCTCGTGTCGCGCATTTTGATGACGCATGCCCCCAAGGTTTTTACTGAAAGCGATCTGATTTACCCTTATTCGAGGCGGGCTCACTCAGAATTCTACTAAACAAAAGTATACTAGAAAGTCCCTTGTATTCAACGTAAACGAAGGCCCAAAGAACTAGTATATAAAATTATGCTCAGTGAACGTCGCCTCTCTGTGTTCTTTTTCTCCTATAACGTGCTCAGCAGCGTTGCAGGTAGGGGTCATTTCTCGTCATTCCAGCGAGTCAGACACTTGTGCAATCTTCACGACCTGTGGCACGATATGAAGCCTACGTAACTAAACTTAACAAGCAAGCACTTCGCATTGCACGCTGACACTTTCTGCCCCAGGACGCCCCACCACCAATGCACGTCATCGCAAACATTTTTGTTTAAGCAGGGAAGCGTGCACTCACCCGTTGCTTTTAGAAGGCACTTGTATTCCGAAACGGGCACCGGGTCAGTGCAGTCACAAGCGCAGTAGACGAAGGAAGCGAGTGATCGTGACTTGGTACACAGCA
Source organism: Rhipicephalus annulatus (assembly GCA_013436015.1). Taxonomy (NCBI): domain Eukaryota; kingdom Metazoa; phylum Arthropoda; class Arachnida; order Ixodida; family Ixodidae; genus Rhipicephalus; species Rhipicephalus annulatus. The sequence continues at coordinate 11,497 of WOVY01005025.1, forward strand.
CACGTTTTCTTCTGCTGGGCACGAGCCTGACGCCGGTCGAACTTATCCGATCACGAGCAGAGGTCTGTGCCGCGCTCGGCTCAGGCACTCGCACCGACCGCTCTTTTTGGGAACGACGAACTCACGTGGGGGGCACCGATTAGGCAAACGACACGAACGGGTCCTACGACGTTGGCCTTCAACGAGGTATGAGCGCGCGTACACCGACGCCCTAGCCGACAGGTCAAAACAGAAGAGGCCCGCTCAGCAGAGAACCCGGCGAACGCGTAGACCCGGTCGCTGCACGCACGCCGAAACCATCACGCCTGCCTAGGGCCCTTGCTGGGTTGTCCGTTCGGCAGTTCCCTACTGACTCGGCTGCTCTGGACTGCCGCTTTCTGCTCCGACGTGAGGGGGGAGGCACGCCACCGGCCCGGTCTGCTCGGTGAGAGGAGAGCACCGCCGATGGCCCCATTACAGACGCGGTCCCTACACCCTCACCCAGATGCCAGCCAGCGCTGTGAGGAGAGTGGCGAAGCCAGTTGCACGCTCGTGCGACATCTGGGCAGGGTACCACATTGCTACAAGCAAACGCTTGTACAGAGCACACGTGTAGTTGCACGACTCTTGCGAACGCCCGCGAGAGTTCCCCCCAAAATTTGGCAGAGCCCACGTACCTGGGAATCGACGTTATGCGAAGCATGCGGAGGGAAGGCGACCGTGTTGCAATATTTCTATTGAGCGAAACGTCATGGAATGACGCTAAACATCTGTACAAATGTTTTATGCAAACGCATACGTTGAAGAGCTACATATGCTTATATAACCAGTAGTTAGCATTTGCGCAACGATGGCAACTGGAACGTGCGTATTAGCAACACCAGAAGCTCATATGAAGCGCTGATGCACGCGAGGATGCTGGCCCTGGACATTGCAACATAAATCATCTTCAGCGCATGTCAACTTACCACAGTCGACGTTAACCCGACGCTACGGCTGTATCAAAGAGGTACATATGTAATGTTTATAAAATTGGGTTGGCAGGACTGCAACCACTATTGACGTTTCACGAAGGTTAGCGTCTATTTGAAAAGTAGTTCCGAGGCCTGGCGTAGCTCAGTGGTAAAATGCTTCATTGCCACACAAAATGCTTGGATTTGATTCCAGCTGGGACCCTGACATTTATTCTTTGCATTCCTTGGGTCGACGCTACCGATGTCGGGTATTGCTAAACACTCGCGTGTTAAAATTGCCCTTGTGTGTCCTCGTCGTTCCTGGGAAGATACTAAGTGTCACTCACCTGTGGCACATACCCGCATACCAGCGGCACACACCCGCCCGTGGGTATGTGCCACTGTCTGGCGGGAAGTGTTTGACAACGTATGCGACGGGATTGTGATATTATTCATGTATTAGCCAACGCGTCATATTCTTCAAACCATCTTACCCTCCCATGCTAATTTTGGTTCCCGCCAAGTTAAGGGAGTGACCACGAAAGCACCCAAACGTAACTGGCTAGATAGATAGATAGATAGATAGATAGATAGATAGATAGATAGATAGATAGATAGATAGATAGATAGATAGATAGATAGATAGATAGATAGATAGATAGATAGATAGATAGATACGCTCAATCTCGTTGAAGTTCGCTAAGAAATGCTTCGCGTTTAAAACTTCCGGTCACCTCATTTACCAGCTCTTATAACTTCGAAACTGAAAGCACGTTCTCAAGTTTTTCTCAAGGGTAAGGAGTCTCTCTGTAGTTTTTCAGATGAAAGGAACGTGCATAAAGTTCAAAGGAATGTCTTCTCAACTTTATGTAGCTCGAAATAACATTTATTTGAATATATTTTACCAAATAAAAGAAAGAAAGTGTGGAATATAAGCGGGCTATTTTCTAAAGCTCTTCTTGACCACTGATACTCTCAGGGGTCTGTGTTTGCAACCATTGAAAGGGTCTGTTTCTCTAAACACGCATAGTCAAGGTCCATTCGTAGGGACGGCACACAGCTCTCCCATAGTAGAGCACCTAGTGCTCTAAATCGTTAACTACTTTTTCTAAACACTGCACCATTACCTGTACACGCCCTGATATTGAACCTCTGCCCATTATTGACGAGATCTTGTTGCGAGGGTGTACAGTGGCTGTGGCCCTCCGCTCACAATGGGTGAGTTTACTTGTTTGTTTTTCGTCGCGGAAGTGCTGCCTTTAAAAAATCTTTCTTTCGTAAGTGCTCATTGGCCAGCAGGCACATCAAATCATATGCCCCGTATACGCGTTCTTTCATCTCTTTTTCACGACTCTTCACTACGGAAAGATGGCGTCGTTTTGTTCTTGCCTATGAGTCTTGTTCTTGCCTATCAGTCTATGAGCGGCGTTATCGAAATGTCTGAGCTGAAACTGTTAAGATAGTTTGACTGTCTGACCAGATTGCTATGTGTTAGGACCGTTACGCCACTGACCAAGTGCTGTAGCCATAGGTGTACCTACAGGGGAGACGCCAAGTCTGTCTCATACCTTTATTCAATTGGACCGGTCAATTCATTGCTTAAAGGGCAGGGCTGCGGCCATGTATGTTTTCGACGTTAATGGTGACCAAGGACGCGTGACGTTGCATTCTAAGAAGTGCGTCTAATTCCCACCTTTACCCCCTGGAAGTCTGTGACCAAAGGAAGTCCCGTATTGAGAACGTCATCTCAGCATTTTCAAGTTCCTTGAATCTGTGGCGCACACCCTTAAGCTAGGTTAGGTTTCATCCTTGTATTTATCGTGAAACTTTTTCACACTCAACCAGGGAGGCGGGGGAGGGAATAGGATTCAGTTGTTTTGTTCGAGGGGGGGGGGGGGCGAGTAAAACCATACTATACACATGTTAGTGCCTGTGTTTGTATGGGTGCATGTTCATATACGCAAGCAAAATTGAAAAATTCGGGGAAGGGAGGGGGAGGGAGAGTTAGACCCCCAACCTCCCTTCGATTACGCCTCTGCTTTGCTCTCCCTTGAGCCTTTCATGGATGGTGAGAATTTACTAAGGAATATTTTCACTTGTGCAATAGGTAAACACAACTTTGCAGGTGCTATCACTTAGGAACTCTACACTTGCGATGTAGAACACTTAGTGAGAATGTCGGGCTAATGGCTCCGTCAATGAGTATTACGAGGGGAACTACGTGTTTATTGGGCTACGCCATATCATCGTGGGTTAGCAGATACAAAATGTATTTGAAACCTGTCAGCCGCTTACAAAAGAGGTGATCAGAATTATTGCATTTTCAAATAGGACGGTTTCCAGTAAACCGCCGTTCCAACACATGCGCGTACGTCCCCTGGACTCGGATCGCATAATACGTGTGGTAGGTATAATGCACAAAATAGTGTAAGATAATATTAATTGATGAGGTTTAACGTCCCAACAGCACGATATGATTGAGAGACGCCGTGGTGGAGGGCTCTGACCACCGGAGCTTTTTAGCGTGCACCTCAAACATTTTCACCTCCATCGAAAATGCGGCCACCACGGCCGGTATTCGATCCGCGACCTGCGGCAGGACCGATGTCGAGCACCTTAACCACACCACTATATGCGTCACTGTTGCGAACATGAGTAAGACGAAGCACTCTACTATACTTTTTACACTCTACCACTAATACCGTAACATGAGCCAATGAGGACCCTCTACTACTAAGCCCTTTTTAAGTTAATGGCGCTCGCAACATAACTGCGATTAACAATCGCTTTGATTTATCTTTGCTAAAGAGATCTACTGTCAGCGGCTAATAGAATTTGATGGCGCCCTTTGTAATGTTATACCGACCGTTGTGAAAGAGCACTCAACTTTTTTGCAGCCATGGAGCGTTTTATATTAACGAATTGTGGTGTAGTTTGATAAACAATCAATGTGCTTTTTTTAACTATGAAGTACGTTTTGCAACAAGGATGGAAACAACTTTATTTATACGTCCTGTACAGGGTGTAGCCACCTGCCTGGCTAATCCGACGTTCGGACTGGGAGGTCAAGCCTCCTAGCCCTGTCATGGGCGTACTGGACAGCCAGGACTTGGGGGATTTGGTCGTGAGACTTAATCATCCCTGTAAACTGTTCCCGGGAAATGCCACGGCCAAGCGACCCACATTCCCAAAGCATATGCTCAAGCGTGCATACTTTTTTTCTTGCATGCCTTGCAAACAACATCCATATCTTTTATATCGTCCCATTCTTTTGGCTGTGCCGATGAGTAGTAAGACTGTGTCTGTAATTGTCTAAGTGTGACCGCTTGTGCTCTGTTTAGTCTACTGTGAGAAGGTGCAAACTCTCTCCTCCCCAGATAGTAATGTTTAGTAAATTCATTGTATGTCATGGGCGTATCCAGTTGTGGATTTACGAATCAAGCAGAATCAAAGCCTTGTGTAAAAGCGTCCCGGTCCGTAAGTTCGCGGGCAATGCTGTTGGCCGATTCATTTGAATTCATGGGAATGTCATCGAGTGATCCGAGGTTCGCTGAAAACCAATATATCTAATGTGTATCAATGGCCTGTTTACTATCAATAGTTCGAACTGCTTGTGGTGTGATCTTGCCCCCGTTGAAGGCTCTGATGGCTGGTTTTGAGTCACTGTATATCTCGATGTATCGACCATCCGTCAGGGCCAACGCGATGGCAACCAGTTCAGCGATTTCCGGTTTGGAAGTGTAAACCGTAGCGCAGTTGGTACACCTGCCCTGGTGGTCAACTACTACCGCGGCAAACTTATTTCGGTCTTTATATGAGGCTGAGTCAACAAAGCAAGCCCCCCTGCCTCCTTTATCCAACTTCTCCAATAAAGCCTTAGCCCGGGCTACCCTTCTGGCGACGTTGAAGGTTTGGTGCATATTTCTTGGCAACGGGGCAACGATGATGCTCTCAGCAAAGTCCTGTGGTATCTTGGTGTACGTCTACTGGTCGATGCCAGGGTTGATCATGATTCTATCGAGGATTGATCTCCCCGTGCAAGTTGTAGAAATTCTTTCTATTTGTGACCTTTCTTGAGCCTCCGCAATTTCTCTAGCCGTGTTGTGTACCCTTAACTTGAGCAATTTTTGAGTGCCGGTGCGAAGCGGGAGACCCAGTGCACTCTTGATGACTTTCTTGATAACCGCGTCTAGCTTCTTTAATTGAGTTTGTGTCCAGTTTTACATGGAAGCCGCATATGAAAAATATGACATAGCACGAAAGAATTGGTCAACCTGATAAGATTGTCCTCTTTCATGCCTTTTTGTCTCCCTGCAAGTCGTCTAATCATACGGTATGCGTTCTCTAGCTGTATTGAAGATAATTTTCTTGAGGGACATGTGATTCCTGCCATTTGCATCTATAAAAAAGCCGAGTATCCTCTTCGTGTCGACTCTGGGTATATTTACCCCGTTTTTGGTCAATATATGGATGTCACTTTCGGATAGTGGCTTCCAGCCCTTAGGTCTCCCCCTTTCTCTTTTCTGTAATGTAATAACTCTGATTTATGTGGGGAGCACCTGAGACCATTGGGCCTCAAGTATTCCTCCACTGTATGCACCGCTTCTGTAAGTGCATCTTGTACCTGTCCTTCACTACCACCAGTACACCATATGGTAAGGTCATCAGCATAGATGGTGTGGCGAACGTTGCTGATATTGCTCAGTTTCCTGGACATGCCGATCATGCACAGGTTGAAAAAGACTGGAGAGATCACCGAGCCTTGAGGGGTTCGATGATCACCGAGTTGAACCACATCTGAGTTGGTGTCTCCTATACCCTTAACCTCTCTGTACGTGCTCCTAAGAAAGATTTTATGTAATGATACATTTTCGACCCAAGTCCATATTCCTCTATTGTTTGAAAGATGTATTTGTGCCTGACGTTGTCCAATGCTTTCTCCATGTCTAGTCCGAGGATGGCTTTGGTATCTCTAGAGTACCCGTCTAGAATGTGGTGTTTATTCTGCTTCATAGCATCCTGAGTAGTGAGGATCTGAAGCCTAACATAATGTAGGTGTATATGTTGTTGTTCTCCAAGAAATCCTTAAGCCTGTTGAGGATTGCATGTCGGCAGAATTCCTCAGCAGAATCAGCTTCGGCAGTTGTAACGAAGTTCTCTGCGATCAGTTCATCATATCTGGATGACAGTTTCACACCAGAGGAGCTCCAATATGTGCTGTGTTCAGTAAAACGAACAAGTTCACCAGGAACAGATGGAGTTACATACGCTGCTCTTGCTAATTTGTGCAAGAAAGGAAAATTACACCTGTTGGACATCCATAATAAAAGTTGGCAAGAAAAAAAGTTCCGGAAAGTTGGAAGATATCAAAAGTAGTACCGTTGCTAAAGCCAGGGAAGAGTCCTATGCAGTTGGACTCGTTTAGGCCGGATAGTTTGACAAGATGTTTTTCAAAAGTGATGGAAAAAATGATCAATGAATGAATTTTATGGTGACAAGACAAGAAAAAACTACTACCAGAAAGCATAGCCAGCTTCAGAAGAGGTAGATGCACAATGGACTGCATTCTGGATTTGGTCACAGATGTGGAAAACCAACGAACGCAAGGAAACATCACTGTCGCTGTATTCCTTGATGTCCACCGAGCATACGACACAGTGAGTCACGTTCACGTTCTGGAAGGCCTGGCGTTACAGGGATTCAAGGGCAAAATACTGCGTTGGATCGCTGACTTCCTGAATCACCGGAAAATTTTTGTAGTTACGCAGGAGGGCCCAACGTCAGAACATAACTTCAACCCATACTGAAGAATGATACACTTCTGTCATGGATAAAATATTACTTAAATTTAAGACGACAATGTGTAACAATTGATGGTACGTGCTCTCCGGCAGAGACAGTTATATCCGGTATACCTCAAGGTTCGGTGCTTGGGCCACTTTTCTTTCTTGTGTTCATTAATGACATAGTACAGGATATACCAGTTAAAATTAGACTATTCGCAGATGACTGCATCCTCTATCATGAAGTTCAAAGCCGCTGCGACCAAGTTCTTTTGAATTCTTCTTTAGCGAAAATACAAACTTGGTGTTCAACGTGGCAAATGAGTGTTAACAAGACTAAAACGGTAGCCATGTCAATAACGCGTAAACAGCATCCCCCAAGCTTTCCATATTCCATAGATAATCACACTCTTTCTGTTGTAGAAAGGTACAAATATTTAGGCGTAATTATTACCTCGGACCTTAGATGGAATGAACATATTTCGTATATTACGAATAAAGCCATGCGTAAACTTGGATACCTTCGAAGGTCATTGCGAAAATCAACCAAAGAAATAAAGTTACTGGCTTACAAAACTTTAATTAGGCCCTCCCTCGAATATGCATCAGTTATATGGGATCCGTACACAAAAAACAACATTGATAAACTAGAACTCGTTCAAAGGAAGGACATCAGGTTTGTTCATAATTGCTATCGCTGGCAAGTATCTGTAACTTCAATCTTGGCAGAATCAGAGCTGGATACATTGCAAAAGAGACGTCAGCGTGAACGGCTCAAGTTTTTGTACTCCCTTTACCATGATAAGCTGGCAATAGACAAGAGTAATTTTATCGACCGGGTTGGTAAACGCTCGACGCGATCACACCACACGAAAAAGATAAAGGATTTTAGCTGTAAAACAGACACATTCAAAAACTTTTTTTCCGAGAACAACGCGTGAATGGAATTGACTTCCATCCAATGTAATTGATTGTAATACACTAAATTCTTTTGCTAAAGCATTGTCAGATTATCTGTAATTTTTTCGGTATATTTGTCGTCACTCCGCTTTCCTAGTTTCCTAGCGACATCTGCAACTGATATGTGATTGTGAAACAATAATGTCGTTCTGATGTTTTTTCTTTTTTGTTGTTGATGTTGAGTGTGTCACATTGTAACTCTGCTTTGTTTAGCGGTGCACCTCGGTGGTGTTACTAATTACAGTGTCCTCTTGTACAATCCAGATTTCTCCTGCTCTTTCCAATCATGTCTTGTATATTATTAATTGTTTCTATCAGTGTAGGTCTGGCCTGGTACCAAACAAGTTGTTAATAGTACCTGCTGTCACTTTGTTGATTGCGTAATTGTATATTTTTATTTTTATTTTGTTCCCGCTCATTGTTGCGGTTGTTTTGTGGACGTATTTGCGTATTATCTCGCATTCTTTTATTTGTTCTGCCCGCTCCTGTCAAAGGCCTTTTTCAAAGGCTGGCAATAAATCTGAAAAATAGAAAAATAGAAATAGAAATGTCGTCAACCAAGGAGTGCCACAGGGCAGCGTGCTAAGCCCTACTCTTTTTAATGCAGTCATGGCGCAGCTCCCGTATAATCTTCCACCTAACATCAGATGTTCAGTATAGGCTGATGATATAAGTATATGGACGTCTGGTCCATCGTTTTTGGATGTACAACAAACTCTACAAGAAGGATTGGATTATGTACACCGTTTTCTAAAAAAAAGAGGTATGGCATTGAGTCTGGCTAAAACAGCCATACTTCCGTTTACATTAAAAATACCTGGAAATTTCCCGATTATTCTGCAAAATTAGCCGGGTTAAAACTCATAAATTCTTGGGAGTAATTTTAGACCGGAGACTAGCATGGTCGCCTCATGTCCAGTCTCTTGAACAAAAAGTGAATCAGGCCATTCGAGTCCTCCGGCATCTCTGCGGGGCCAAATGGGGTGGTACTACAGAGTCGTTATTAGCCCTACATGTTGCCTGGATACGCCCCATCGTAACTTACTCACTGCCTCTGCTGCACGGACTCCCAGCCTCCACCGAAAGGAGACTTCACTTGTTATTGGCAAGGAGCTTGAGGGTATGTCTGGGTTTACCACGGTCAACTTCCGGTGCTTTAGTGTATGCGGAGGCTCGAGAGCCACCTTTGGCAGTACTCCGAACTAAAGAAACATCGCGAAATTTATTTAGAATTTTCACGCAACATGAAAGTCATTTTTTATCTGGTGCACTAACACAAAGGACGGCAACGAGACTACGGGATACTATATCATCATTTCACGCAGTAGTACCAAAATTTAAACAATGGAAACCTTCAAAACCACCTTGGACGTACGCTGCCACTTCTCAACGTTATCCGTGAAATAGACGGCATAGAGAAGAAAGCAGACATGGCACCTCTAGTAGCGTCACAGTTGGTACTTCATCAGCTTCATGTAATGCATAATGAAAAAACGAAGATATATACAGACGGATCATGCACTGAAGAAGCGTCAGCCTGTGTGGTCTTAAAACCCGAAATTCAGAAAAAGATGATGTACAAATTATCGCACAAATCGTCATCGACGACAGCAGAATTGGTGGCTATCTTTGAAGCAGTTAAGCTTATCTGCGAGAATCCTGAGCCACGAAAATGGGTGATATGCACTGATAGCAAACCTGCTCTTCAGCTAATCAGAAATATGAGATCACCTTACAAAAATAGTGAAATAGCACAATGTATTGCAGAAACTGTGGATTATGCCTCATCGCAGGGTCACAATATCGTGTTCTAATGGATACCCAGCCACATTGGAATAAAAGGAAATGAAGAGGCTGATAGCCTCGCGAAGAAAGCATTGAAGGAAGGACGGGATTGCGCAATCCCTATGTCTGGGGCGGATATTCGACATTGTTCGATGGAGCTAACCATTGTTCGATGGAGAAGTGGTTTGAGAGCCCTAAATCAAAGGAAACGGTACTTTATGAAGTTGATTCACATAGAAAATTTTCCATAGCTACAGACCTCCCACGACACCTAGAGACATTGACCCACCGACTTAGATTGGAAGTAGCATACACAAACAGCTTCCTGCACAAGATACATCGATCCAACTCACCGGAATGCCACTGTGGTCATGCAGAAGAAAATGTTCGCCATATTCTTTTGGAGTGCGTTAAATACGCGAATGAAAGAGAAAAAAATAAAAACAAATTAGCGAGTTTGGACAGACGGCCCCTCGCAATAAAGAAACTACTTGGGCCATGGCCTGAGATGCATCTCCAGAAAAAGGCAATAATCTTCCTGACCGACTTTTTAGTGGAGACCGGACTGGACAAGCGCCTATGACAGACAGCCAGAGATGGGTATATATAAAATATGGTCATGTATATACTGACAGTAGAATAGTAAGGTGTGCGTGTAAATAGTTTATGACTGTGTGAACTGCGTGAAGAAAACTGTGTATTAACACACTAACAATTTAAGTATTCTTTTTTCCCCGCACTATAACCGACTGGAATAACCTCCCGCATGAAATTCTTTCATCTGACAATGTGCTGAAATCTATTGATCAAATGTTTGACTTGTAAAATTTTGTATTAATATTTTACAGTGTTTTCAAAATATTTTGTATTGTCCTGTTTATTGTTTTTACCTCGCTAAAGATTGTATAATTGTTCTAACAGCTCTGTAACACGCCCACTCCCATTCCTGCTCCTGCTTGGGCCCATTTGTGGCCTGCAGTATTGTATAAATAATAATAATATTGGCATGATATTTGAACTGGTTTCAGTGTGCTATTGTGTTTTTTTCTTTTCCGTATTGTTAATTTTTGGGTACCGTTCTGTATTATTTTATTTTTCGCTGCAGATATGGAGTGATATGGAGTAGCCGAGGCAATAGGCACCTCAACCACTCCACAGCAAAACATTTAAAACAGAACAGAACAGAACAGAGGTTTACCCTGTTTTAGTATTAGTATGACTTGAGAAAGTTTCCATTCATTTGGAACTTCCCCCGAATTCCATGCTTCGTTAATAAAATCAGTGAGTGATTCGATAGAGGGCTCGTCGAGATTCCTGAGTGACTTGTTGGTCACGCCATCTGGGCCAGGGGCAGACTTTCTGTTTAACTCAATCAACACCTTTCCGATTTCAGATAAAGTGGAAGGTCGATCCAGCTACGGCTGAGGGGCTTCCCGGTATGCCGACCGTGGGACTTGTCCTTGCTCTTTTAGCGACTGGTAGGTATTTGACTATGAGTCGTTTAGCGACTGTTTCAGTGTCTTTATTTTTAAGGGCTATTTGTGTGGCCCGGGCAAGACAGTGTCTCTGGTTGGACCTGGTGCCTCACTCGTCTAGGAGGGGCGTAATGAGTTTCCATGCCTTGCCGTTCCTGATCTGCCCATCAATCGTTCCACAAAATTCATCCCACTGCTGCTTACATAGGTTAGTGCAGTGCAGTTCGATTTGTTTATTCAGTTCTGCTATTTTATTCCTTAGTTTATGATTGAGTCTTTGAGTCCGCCATTTTTTAGTAATGGCCTGCTTTGCTTCAATTAAGTGGGCAAGTTTAGAATCTATGACCGTCACGTTAGCGTCAGTGAGAAGCTTTCTGGTGGCTGATTGGATATCATTCCTGATGGATTCGCACCACTCTTTGAGGCTTGGTTTGGCATCATTTGGTTCGCTTTGCGCTCTAATTCTGCGAAAGAGATCCCTATCAACAACCTGAAATTATCAAGTGCGGTATTTCTCAACCTCCAGCTTAACCTCGAGATCATAAGGATCACTGCCGAAGTTATGACCACTATTTGTCCATATGGGATGCTCTACGTTCTTGACAAATGTTAGGTCGGGTGTGGTGTCTCTACAGACAGAATTGCCGATTCTTGTGGGATATACCCTTTATCCGTAATCAAGACCAGGTCTTTCTCGACCACATGATGCCATAGATTCCTGCCTTTGGGGTTTGTCGCAGTATCTCCCAAGAGTTCATCAGCAGCGTTGAAGTACCCTAATATGATTAGGGGCCTAGCTTCCGCGAGTTTCGTAGCTTTCTCGAAAATTATCTTGAACTGTTACTTGTAGTGCTTCAGGTTAGGACAAATGTTGAGGACAAATGAGCTGTTGCATCTTTGATTTTTGTATGAGACCGGCACTAATACCTCCACCATGAGATACTCTAAGTTCTTGTCCCAAATGCCCAGATCGTGACAGATATGTGTCAGCTGCTTAATCACAAACACATATAAGCCTCTACCATAGGTTTCGCACTCTATAGCTTTATACCCAGTGAGCGTGACGTATCCGTACCCAGTTTCTTGGAGTGCAATTATATCCGGCTTAGATTGTAGTGATCTGAGATATTGCTGGAGTGTGATGCGCTTGTTGTTGTACCCCCCGCAATTCCATTGCCACACTCGAAATTCCCTTTTAGTGTGAGCCATATTGAATATTCGTATCCCCTGCCTGGAGAATCATGGAGCAGTGAGGAACGATGGTCCACACTTCGCTCTGTCGTTGCTGGACGTAGCCATCATTTCAAGAGTTTTCACTCTTTCGCTAAGTGCCTTAAGCCCTTCCCTGGGATCATTTAATGTATTCTGCATTTGTACCACACTTATAATTAACTGTGAGACGCTGTCCATGATCATTTTCATTTTATCTGCAAATGAAGCTATAGTTTCATTTCCTCAATGTGCGTTTCAGTGTTCTTGAGCTTGCTTTCGACGGCTCTGCGCTTGGCCGATATGGCCCCATCATCCACAGGCATGTGAACTGGTGTTTCCTTTTGCTTGTTTTTGTTCTCGGTCTGCTTGGTTTCACTTGAAAGTTTTTTAATTGCTGCTGATTCTGTAAGCATATTCTTGTTCATCTCCGTTAGTTCATCATTTTATTTCTTGAGCCTCTCTATTTCCCTACTTTGCTCTGGGAGTGGGTCGCAAAGCATGACACTTACCGGTTCAGTCCACGCACCATCAGCCCAGGCAAGTAGTCTGTTGTCGGAAGATTGTCCTCTGGTAGTTGGTGTCTTGTCCGTCATTGCCTATCCCTTGACTTTGTCGGCCCACGTGGAACCAATGCTTTCTTCGGAATCCGGGTTGGTCAATAGACTCCGATTCCCAGACCTCACCAGGGATTTGAACCTGGATGCACTCCTTCCTCTGGATCGGGAGCGATTTCAAGACCTGGACCTGCCACGAGATGCTGCTGTTGGCTTCGAGTCGTCCATTGGAGCTGATGCCGTGGAGTGCAGCTCGGATGAGTGCAGGTTCAGTGGATTGTCGACTTGCTCCTTTTCAGCGTTGTTGTTGTTGTTGTTCTTTTCCTCTGCAAATGGCTCACACCCAAAGGAGTGGATTGGCCAATTATAAGGTGAAATTGCCCGATACTTTCAGCATTGCTTCATAATTAAAACAAGCTTAAGTTATTTAATTACGATTTAAAATGCCAATTGCGAATTTGCAGAAAAAAACAATGTAAAGGAAAAATAGTGAGACCATAGAAAATCGTTTAGTCGCAGTGATGTATTCCTGAACGGCGAGTAAAATATTCCTGTTGCTGAAACCCAGTGTAGAGGCTTCAAATGAAAGAATATCAGGTTCTGATAATTGCAAGCCCAGTTTTTGAAGAGGTGGTGCTAGTATGCTTTGCCTGAATAAATGGAAACGGCGACAATGTAATAAAAATGACTAATCATTTCCTTTTGATTACAGGAAATGCACATAGAGGAATTCAACAAATGTGACCTATGCAAGCAAAAATTGAGGAAGGTAACTCGGCAATGAAATTTTGTGATGACAACTTCCATCATCCTTGAATTAGACAGCTCACTGCGCCAGGAAAATAACAAGTGGTTGTACTCCAGAGAAGCAGTCAGTGCAGGGTCTTATAAATTTTGCCTGATTTTAAGTGTGCGAAATTGCGCCACTGTATTGTCTACTGTGGGAGGGAACATAGGAATGATGAGTGTCGAAAGCGGTGCCTTCGCAAGAGAATCAGCTATTAGGTTTAACAACAAACCTTTGTGCCCTGGTGCCCAGATTAAATGACTACTTCGGAGACGACAGGGAGCCAATGATTTAAAAAGTTTCAGTATGGGTGAGCAACCGGATGGGGATAGAGAAGAGCACACTGATAATGAATCAGTTATGACCGCTACGACTGGAATCGAAGTATTTACCTTTCGCAAAGCTAACATTATTGCCATAAATCCAGCCACAAATACAGGAAGAAAATCTCCCTAAGCGAAGTGAAAATGACCAACCAAGTACAAGGCAATATATTCCAACGCCTGATTTTCTATCTGATTGCGATGCGTCCATTGCAGTAATGACATTTGTTGGCAGAGTACATAAATGTTCCTGCAATAAACCATTTAAAATGCCTGTAGGTAATTGCTTATCGTGAGTTGGGAAGATATCATGGTAAACAATTTCTGGAAAAATTTGTTGCTCTGTTAAATGAAGCAGATCACGAACTTGTAAATTTAGGGGCTCAAGTAACGATTGAACAAATACTGTTTGTGGTTTCTGAAATCTGGGCTAATGCCCGGAGAAGAATAGGTCAGGATTGGAAATAAGAATAATTTGATCAGGGTTAAAGATTGCTTCATATAATTGTAAAAAAGTATGCACAGTAAAAATGTTAAAGTGACATAATAAAGTTGGCATTCGTGCTTCAAGGTATCACACTGCATTTCCAGTATACTTAGGAAGTGCTAAGCAGAGTCGCAAAGCCTTTCTTTCCAATATAACGAGCGGCCGAAGCTTGTAGGCTGGCGCACCAGAAAAAACAACGCAGTCAAACTCCAACACAGGTCGGACATACATTTCATATATATCATTAAAAGTGCCTTCCTTCTCTTACCTGATTTACAATTGCTCAACCTCCGCAATACGCCCATTGCACGTACTGCAGTGCTTTTGTCGCGATGTATTCAATGTGAGGGCGACAATTGAGATGTTCATCATACATAACTCTAAGGTATTTCAGTGATTGTACTTGTGGGATATCTTGGAGCTTGTAATTAATAGATATGTGCACAGAATCTTGGACAGAAAAAACGAGAATAGCACATTTCTTCGTATTCAGGTTCAACATCAATCCATCCAGCCAATGTTCTATTTCATTTAGATATGCTTGCAAGATAGTGTAAAGACAGTGGATGTCATGTGCCATAGTAAAGAAAGCAATGTCGTCGGCATAAACATAGGTTTTCACATCTGGCTGAACGGGGATGGTACTAAGCAATATGTTGAATAATACGGGGGAAGTACTGACCCCTGAGGTACACCTCAGGTTTGCTTGTGCTTACAGGAAGAAAAACCACCTTCATAACAATAGAATTCGCTTCCACTTAAAAATTCTGTCACCCATGCTACTATATAAGGTAGAAGCTCATGACACCATAACTGATTATTCAAGATAGGATACTTTACACTATCGTATGCTTTACATATGTCTAACGTTACTAAAGCTGCATATATACTGCTTGTTGTGACGGGCAATATGAATACGACTTTCGAAATCTACATGTGCATGCCTTATGGAATATCCAGATCTGAAACCAATTTGGGAAGAACTCAACAGTTGTTTCTCATTAATAAACCTAATTATATGGTCATAAAGTACCCTTTCAATAAGATTTACTACATTAGATGTTAAGGCTACTGGGGTATGTCGTCTAAATTATATTCTGCCCCTTGTTTCTTAAGCAATGCTATAATTTTCGCAATCTTCTATTACTAAGGGATCCATGCTCTCCTAAGGGAATAATGGACGAGACCTAAAAGATCATTCGCATATTCCCTGTGTAGTATTTTTTAGCATTGTATTTGTTATTCCATCGGGGCCTGGTGCTGCAATTGGCAAACTTTCCATAGCCTGAATTAATTTCGAAGTCGATATTTCTGTGAAGTCATAGATGGCTGTTGTGTAAGCCTAATTAGGAAGACGCGTTGAGAACCTGTTTTCTAATCCTTCAGCCAATTGATTTAATGATTCCTGTAGTTCTTGTGAGGTGTGTACCTCTGAGTCAACGTTTCCTGGTATATATGGGTCTTCCTACCACGACGGAAATTGAGTAAAGCACGTTTGTTATTCGATTAAGACAAGTACTCGAAATGTTCTTGATCATATTGCTCTTTCGCTCGCGATACTGTGCGTTTAAATGTTGCCGCAAGGAACTCGCAATCCTTCAATTTTTTGGACTCTGATTACATATGTCTTTTCCATGCAGCCTTTTGTTTTCTATAGTCTCGTATGCACTCATTATTCCAGCATCTACTAGGTTGGGCACTTTCGGTTGACGCCGAAGCAATTACAAATTCTGAAGTGTTCTTGGAGATTTCTAAAGCGGAACAGACATTTCTGCCGAGATATTCATTTTGACCACTAGACGCTGCATGCCCTAATATTTGAACGCAAACAGTCTTTATTTTTTTTGTAATTGATCAGTGTTTTCTCTGTCCTTTCAAGAGATTTCACAGGACATGCAATTTAATAGTATACAGGAAGATGGTCACTGTTTGAATAGAGTCAAATGTTTTCCAAGACTTTATTGAAACACTCGAGCTGCAAAACGTAAGATCTAATACCTATCGTGTCCGTCCGTGAATAAATGTAGGCTGTCTTCCATTTAGGCAGATAAGGTTTTTATTAATCATCCAATCCCACAAAAGAATACCGGAAGGGTCTGTTCGAAATCCCCACGAAACATGATGTGAGTTGAAATCACCAGTCAGAAAGAAATGATTCTTGCATTTAGCTAAGGCAGTACCTAATTGTCGAGTATTATGCAAACCCGTAGGAAAATATGCGTGTATAAGTGAGAAGGGGTGGTGCCCTGGCAGACTGAGGTCTATTGCCAAAATTTCACAGTCTGAGGACATAAGCTTAAAAGCTATGCTCGCCGTGTGGCAAAATTTATTCGAGACCAGTATAATTAGACCACCTCCTATAGTGATAGACTGTCTAGCCGAAATGCTCTAAAGTTGTTTACATGATAATTCTTAGCGGAGTTAAGCCAGGTTTCTTGTAATAAGATTATATCCGGATATAATTGATTAATTAAGCAAAGTAAGTCAGTAGAAGCAGAAATCTAAGACCTACGATTCCAGTGTACTATACTTTCAAGGTATCTATGTTGACGAGCGAAACACTTCAGCAACGGTGGCTTCTAAAGTAGTCTCTTTAATAAGTGCACTGGCATTATTGTTGCCCTTTTTAGGTTTTGAGTTTGGGCAAGGAGATTTTACAGGAGATCCAGTGCGCTTCTGACGCCTGAAATCTTGGCATATGTCCATTTCATTCTGATTCTCCGCGTGGATTGACGTAGAAGGTTCAGACAAAAAAAAAAAGGGTTTCCTCTTCTCGGGATTGCCGCTGTGGGGCTGAAGTCGGCATCTATTCCACTGCACAAGGTGTCGACTTGGCTATTGGTACTGCTACTGCCGAAACCAGCTGTGTGATCTGTGAGCATAACACTTGAGAGATGCACTCACTTAAGCTCATAACTATGTGTTCCAGCGCTTTCGACATTGCCTTTTCTACTGCTGCTTCAATAAGATTCAAAATCTTCGTCTCACTTAGTTGTTCGCGACTCGAAGTGGGGGGAGAGAGATAAAGATACAAGGAAAGGCAGGGAGGTTCGACTCGAAGTGACTCCGGCATATTCAAAGGCCCTATCCTTCACAACTGTTATCGCTTCTCGCCGCGAGCAGCGACGTCTGTCCATGATTTCTAGAAGTTGCGTTTCATTGGATCTTGCGGTGCAGTTCAAGTAACCGGCCGCATGATTTCCTGCACAGAGGCAGCACTTTTCGGTTTCGGCAGTGCACTCATTCGATGGATGGGCATCGCCACAGATCCAGCAACGCGAATCTAATTTACAGCCCCCTACAATGCTGTGGCCAAAAACGCCAACAGTTTTGATACTGGAGAGGACGGGAAGCGAGGCGTTCGACTCTGAAAATGAGTGGCCATATCTTCAACTCTGATGGACAGGAAGTGCCGGCAAAGGTAGCAGTAACCGACTCCGTGGGGACTTTCTCACCGTTAACTAAGCGGTTGCACCGGTACACAGCTATGACCCCAGCATCAGACAGCTTTTCCGGAGTCTCAGCGGGCGTTAGTCTAGAGTCGACTCCTCGTACAATTCCCTTAGTGCATGCTAAACGAGGCGGGATAAACGCACTCACCGGGGCCGAAGCAAATGTCTTGCACTTTAGGATGTCAGAAACGCCGTGCTTGAGGCCTTTACCTCAAGCATGGCGTCGTCGGCACAAAAAAGTCTCGTAAAATGACAAAAAGTTCACCCACCATAAAAAAATTGATGTAGCCATGTTCTCCTCGATGTTATGTGTCGATCGATGTAATCCATTCAATGACACACATTGATTAACTGGCGGAAACATGTGTTGAGAGCGGGAGCCGATATCTTCCTTCCACACTGCAGTGATCGGCACCTGCGGCGTCTCCCCACGTTTTGCAACATAGTTTGCGCATCTGCAGCTGTTCCGTTTGTCATTGTTGATACCGTTTGCTGGCTGAGATATGTGGCATCATGTCTAACCATTGGTACCGACACTAGCCAGCCAAGCTATGAGAACAAAAATGTTTTTTTTTCAATGTTTTTCAATAACATTTTAAAATGACGAACGAGTGTTCTCAATGAAAAAATGATGAAAACCATTTTCACACAGTACGAATTTTTGTTCTCCTTGTAGTGTCGGTGTGAGGCGTGCGCGTGGTATATACTAGTAATCGTTACTAGTAATAGTATAATAGTAACTGCATCTTCTTTTGTCACCTCCTATGCAACCCCAACTTTTATTCTTCGTACGATGAAACGGTGTTTATTGGATAGCCTCACATCAGGGGCGTAGCCAAAAATTTTCTTGAAGAGAGGGGGGAGAGGGTATATTTGTATACGCTGAAAAATTTCAAAGAAGAGTTTGAACGCCCAACATCCCCGCCCCTTGACTACCCCCCTGCCTCAGATTCAACACATCACGCACAAAAAAGCAGCGTTTGAAGAGAAGGTGTTGCACCTGTGTTGAATGATAGCGTACGTATTTGTCTCACCCATGGCGCAACCGAGCCCTGTGTCCGGAACGGGACAACACTGTAAGTAGGCGGAATTCCCAGGGACTTTACAACAGCTGAAGTCTGAGCTTTCTGTGCAGTGAGAGAGAGGTTAATGCCGATGCCTTTGCGCCGGGGCACACGTTTCCGCGTCTGCGAAGGAGGGTCTGAAGACAATCAGCACTTCAGATCGTGAAGCGCACTACTGAGAGGCCCCTTAGGGTTCAGACAAGAGAAAGGTGGGGTCATATTGAATGAGTCGTTACATGGTCCCGCGTGTATTTTTGCCTAAGATGGCTTGAAGACGAAATTAGGTCATTTTCATCTTTTAGGAGAAAGTCACGATTTCGCCGAAAAGGTGAAGCAATGAATACGACAAATCGGAATGTCTCACGAAGAACGGCAAACAGCTCGAAACTTGCTGCTCAAGCGCAGAGGACACACACACACACACACACACACACACACACACACACACACACACACACACACACACACACACACACACACACACACACACACACGCACACGCACACGCACACACGCACGCACGAACACACACACACACACACAAAATGGCAGCATATCCACGGAGTGAATGATGGAGAGTGGGGCGAAGCATTCGTCCGTCCATGCGTCCGTCTGTGTGACCGTCCATGCGTCTGTTTGTGCGCTCGTCCCTGCGTTCTTTCATGCATCCGCCCCTGCGTCCGTTCATGCGTCCATCTATGCATCTGTTTGTGTGTCCGTTCGTTCATCTATTCAACACTCCAAGTCCTACCATCTCGAATCTTTTTATCATATATTCCCCATATAGAAGCACCGCCATCCAGCGGACATTACAAGGACTAAACGAGAGGTGGCACACGCACACTTTCTTGCGGCCTGCGCTTTGGGTCCACTTCCCACCTTTAACCACCTCGAGTTCATGGTATATTCTAGTTCACTGTATTCATGGCACTGCGACCAAACGCTCGCTAAACCTTTCGAAAACCAAGGAGGTTACGCCCAGCGAGTATAACGTAGCAACCTTTCCCTGTCAGATAGGGCTCAATTTACATGCCAATGGCTGCTAATGAGAAATGAGAGACAGGAGAATTCGGCTTTTACTTTCTTACGGCTTGCGCTTCGTATCTACTTCTCATTTTTAACCACCTTGAGTTCATTCATGGTATATACTAGTTCATTGTATTCATGGCACTGCGGCTCAACGCTCGCTAAACCTTTCTAAAACTAAGGAGGTTACACCCAGCGAGTATAACGTAGGAAGCCTTTCTTGTCAGATAGTGCTCAATGTACATGCCAATGGCTGCTAATGGGGATCGCAGCGTGCGCGTTGACTAAAAGCCGAATGCTCATGTCTCTCATTCCCCATTAGCAGCCATTGGCATGTACATTGAGCACTATTTTTTATTGTTAAACAACGCACAGAAGAAATCTCTCACTGGCACCACCTTGGAGGTCAGGTGTTATACCTATTTCGGGTATGTGCCACTGGTGGTTACATACGAGGGACGCCCAAGCCACGCCATAAGGGGGCTTCGCCCCTAAAAAACAGGCGCGCGCTGTCACAGCTCGACGCTAGTAGCGCGCTGCTCAGACACAAAGCAGGACGCGTGAAAGGAACGAGTGCGGAGTAACGACTCTCACAGTTGTACTTCAGCTGGTCCGCTATGGCGCACGCGGCCGCTGCAGCGAGTGCAGTGACCTTCGTGCAGTCTACAGCTTGAACGAAAGCTTTGCGGTGAAAGCCCAAGACTTAAAAACCTCCATCCTCTAGCATAAGTCGGCGAACTCGCTCAGACTCAGGTCGAGCACTGAGTCTAAGTTCGAGTGAGTAATAGTTTGGTGAGTTGGGGTCTAGGTGAGTCTGGTCGAGAAAAATTTCAGTGATTCTGAATGACATCCGCATTTTTTGCCAACCTCTGCTCCTCTCCAGGGACGTCGCCAATAATATCAGCCGCATTTATTAGGTCGGCTCGTGTTTGTATATGAACGTCTACTCACATATGCTTCAACGGACTAAAGTTAGTACGCAAGCTCACTATTTATTGACCAGGGGAGTGCGTAACTAATGAATGGGGCGAATTATTTCACGGGATGTTGATAGAAGATATATCGTGTGAGTCATCGATTTAATTACCATGTACTCAGTGAATTACACCATTGTCACTCGAGTTTCAAGATACGAGATAAAAAGGCACCAAGTAGAGCACCGAATAAGCGAGATATTGGTGTGAAAGAGCATTGGCATTACGATCTGAAAATTCGACAATACGGTACCTTGGGAATCGGTGTTATGAAGGTGGATGTTGTAATTTCTTTATTGAGCGCAATGTTACGAAATGAAAGTAAAGATACGTACAAATGTTGTACGCACAGACATATGTTGAACAGTCGCATATACGTTAAAGAACCCCAGGTGGTCGAAATTTCCGGAGCCCTCCACTACAGCGTCTCCCATAATCAAATGGTGGTTTTGGGACGTTAAACCCCACATATCAATCAGTCGCATATGTCTTATATAACATGTTGCTTACAGCGGCGTAACGATGCCAACAGCAACATGGGTATTCGCGACACCAGAAGTGGTAAGCTGATATGTTGTGTTCATGTACAGGCGTCACTTCGGGTTAACGTAACCCGACGTGACGCCCGTATCATAGGAGTACAATTGTAATCTTTATAAAACTGGATAGCGGGCACTGCAACCATAATGACATAATCATGTATTTTAGGGTCTATTTGAAAAGTAGTTCCGAGAACTGACATGCCTTTGTCACGGCCACTGGATAAAAAACAACCTTGCTTTTTATCCAGCGGCCGTGCCTCTGTGGTATAGAATACTTGACTGCTACGCAGAATGCTAGTGTTCGATTCCTGCTGGCACACTGAGATTTA
Organism: Rhipicephalus annulatus; assembly: GCA_013436015.1. NCBI lineage: Eukaryota > Metazoa > Arthropoda > Arachnida > Ixodida > Ixodidae > Rhipicephalus > Rhipicephalus annulatus. The sequence continues at coordinate 33,182 of WOVY01005025.1, forward strand.
TTCGTTGCAATCCTCGGGTCAACGTTGCCGATGTCAGCTTTTCTTTTAACACCACCGCTTTAAAACTACCAATGCCTGTTCTCATTGTTTCGGGGTGAATTACCGATGGCGCATACCCACCCGTTATACGTGTATGTGCCACACGTGTCCGACATAATGGGTTTGATGATGTACGCGACCGGATTGTGACATTATTCATGTTATGACCAGCTAGTCATATTTGTCAAATCACCTTACCCTCCCGTACTAATATTCGTTTACGCCAGGTTAAGGGGGTGACCAGAAGAGCACCCCGACGTAGGCTGTTAGACAGACAGACAGAGAGGCAGGCAGGCAGGCAGGCGACGCCGGCCGTCGCCGACTGTCTTCGTCTGTAGTCTTGCCGTCTGCTATGTCCTTTCTAGCACTTGGCACAGCTACAGTGTAGCAAAACTTCACTGAGCGTTGCATAATATTCATCCCTACCACGACACACAGAAGTGCACCCGCGTTCTGCACACTTCCGTTCAAACCCATGGTTACGACAAAAGCCGCGGGGGAACATGGCACAGCTAACGATGCGGCACAAAAAATGGAGGCTGTCGCTCCTCCAGTTCGCCACGGTACATGACACATGCTGCCGCTCTACAACACACCGCAATGACACGTAACCATAGCAACGCTGTCATTCTGCGCATTACTCCAGGACTAACGGACGGCGTTCGCTTTCGGGTCGCTTCGCCCGTCGAGCAGCGCACTATTTGTCAGCGTTCAGGGGGCGAAGCTCCTACAACCGTGGGTCGTGCGTCCTCGATGTATGTAGTACTAGTAGGTATAGCCACCTCTCGTTTATTCCTTGGAATGTCGGCTGGATGGCAGTACTTTTATATCATGAATAGAGTAACTGTATATGATTCCTATAGGTCCCGTATATACAGTTACTCTAATAATGAACATATGAAAAAAAGATGCGAGATGGCGGTACTGAATTGTTCACTAGATGGACGGACGGACAGAGAGACAGACAGACAGACAGATGAACGGACGGATGGATGAACGATTCAAGGTTTACCCTCCGAAGCTTTGCCGAACTCATCATTATTCACGCCGTGGATATATGCTATGACTTTTTTTTTCTCTGACTCATCATGTCATCGCAAAATGACGGTATACATTTGTTCTGGAAAGTATCTGGCAGGCTTTTCGCTGTGAAAGCTGTTTTTTATTTTTATTTTTTTTATGTACGAACTGTGTACAAGGGTGTTGGGTCCTCTGTCAGGCTATATGCCTTTAGCCCCAACATCCTTTTGTTTTTTTTGTCTTGTACAAGAAAACAATAAAACAAATTTTGAAAATTGAATTGAATTTAATTGAAAAGAGAGTAATCGCGCCCGCCGCCACCTTCGCGTGTAGACTCGACGGATCGCAATGCGGGCGTTTGGGCGCATTACCGTTGGTTGCCATTACGCCTGCCATTATCTTTTGAAGCCCGTTCCGTCGAACGATATTGTGCGATTACGAGTGACTGCATGTCGCAAGTTAAGACAGAACTTAAAGTGATCAGCGTGCGCGTGTGGAACGTATACTACGTGACAACTGTCGCTTTCAAGGACGCGTGCCAATCACTTTCGCGAGATTTCACACACCGTGCTGTGCCGCCAATTCTTACGTGCATTGCGTAGAGTAGCTTGTTAAGCTTATAGGCGTGCCAGGGTTCTTCTTCAGGAAGAGAAAAAGTTCGTCGCAGTGCCCCCCCCCCCCTTTTAGGTGACTAGTGCCCCCTCCCCGTGGTTAAGCTATAACGAGACGGAAGTCTTCTTCACGAAAATTGTGCGTGAACTTGCGAACGTGCCACGTGATCATCTCCCAAATACGCATGGCCAAGAATATCACTTCCGTTATTCGGCAAACCTAAGCATCAATGCAGAAAGAATCGGCACTCACGCGGCGCCAGTATTTATTTGCGGCCATGGCGGTAGCATTCGTTCGCGTCTACGCTGGCTGTCCCAGCGTTTCCTTTTCCAATATTCGGGTTATCTCGGGATTTGAACAGACGTTAAATAAACGAGCCGTTTTCAATTAGCATCTAAGCTAGCCGGATGCCAGCGAGATGCCATATAGGTTCGAAAATCGAAGAGTTCCTCAATTTCAATTTTTACTGACAAATGTTTTTTTTTGCCCTTGGACCTCAATATGGGCAATTGTCAGCCTCAATTTTCACTCGACTACGATTGTGCGTTTTCCCGGATTGTATATGTTCATTTTCCGCGTTTTCTTTTCCTTTATATTAACAACCAGGTTCTACTGTACTATGTACGTACATCCCCCATATATATCTTATAAGGTGGAGGGAGGGGGGAGGATTGAGCACAACTGTAGTTCAGTTTGTAAGAAGCAACAGACGCGTTATTCGAACGTCACAAGTTCAGTCCCTGTCAGCAGCAAGTTATCTTTTCGTCCACTTCGCTTTCTTCACATTTGCATAAAAATTACGATAAAAACATCCTTCATACTTGCCTAGGCATCAGTGTCTCTTAGTTCTCAATAATGTGCGCAACAAACAAAAACGAGATTTGCCTTGTTTGAACAGCATTGCTGGTTACACCTTGACAGAGTGGAATGGAGCTCTACATTTTTGTGCTTTTGAGCAGCTCACTAATTTGCCATATATTTCTTGCATGCTTCACTTGATGTCGCAACAAAGTGACAAATGCAGGCTTGAACTCAATATATCAACTTTATTAGTCTCCACTGAGCCCCACGGAAGGTGCTTCCAAGGGCACAACGACAAAGTCGCATTATTGAACATTGTTCAACAGAGTTTAACAACGAGATTATCCCGAGAGGTCTTTTTTTTTTTCTTCTCGGGTTCCAAAAAAGATCTGTACAGTTATTTTCAGTTTTATTGTAAATTCACAAAAAGTTTTTTTTTTCCTTCCCATTTGACATATTTACAAAGAGCATGCACAGAGGACTAAGATTCCATTCTCTGGTTGTTAGAAAAAGAGTTATTTCAAGGACCAAGCTTAGATGTGTCTGTGTATGTGTGTGTATGGGTGTTTGTGTCTTGGCATCACACTCCACGTTATTCATGCATGCACAAAAGGACAGTGGTAAGCACACGTGACCAGAGAGCTAAAAAAAATGAAAAACCAGAACATGCACAAGTGCCTAAGTGAACATGATGAAGAGGCTGCATTTCTTATTTCCCACTGTTAACACAAATGACAGGAGAAAGGTAAGTCAAAACAGGGAGAACATTTGCACTTGCAGTTTACAGATGCTGGGTATAATGGGTTACAACCATTTTCTTGTGCCATCATGGCCCTAAGGCAAGACCCGCCAGGTTTTATGGGAGTCTCTGTAACAGTGGCAAACTGCTGACTCTTTATTTTGCACCACACAGGCAGCAAAAAATGATAGATGTGTTCATGCCTTGATGAACCGAAAACAGATATGCAGTATGATGATAGAAGCCAGCAGTTTGCAATGAAGGCAACTGACAGGGATTAACAACTGCAAGCTCTCCACGTGACAACTGGGAAATTAAAACAGGATCAGCTGCTCGCGTGTTGTAATGAACACAGAAGCAAAAGTGCTGCAAAGGTGTTTTGTGCCTTTTGAAGGCAAACATGTAATAGAGCCATAAACCTGCTTTTGGGGGATAAGCTAGGGACTTGGTTACAGTGGACTGAGAGCAACAATATTTCACAACCAAATGTAACAGGTAATTACTCATGTCTGTGCCAGCGGCAAGTGATGAGTAGGGCTTCGTCTCGGCTGTACAGACAGTTTCCGAGTATGCCCTACCTGTAAAGTTTTGCTGCTGCAACGTTTGATCTCTGTATAGTACCAGCAGGACACCTTTTCTCACCAGGGTGGAATGCATGCTTATTAGCCTTGATGTAACAATGAATGCAGAAGCACGTTTCGATTATGTGGCATGAGCTGATAAATATGGGGTTGTATGAAAAATGCACGAAGCATTTAGTTTTCATATGTGGTGCTCCTGCACAACCAGGCTACCATTAATTTTCTCAGAGCAATGGTCCACTGTACAAAGAAAAAACAAAGAAACAAAAGCAAACATAGTCCACTTGGAATACAAGGCCCCTCCCACTACAACTCAACTTCTGGTTTTATGAAGTCGCCCCTCTTTGCACTATTTTTCGTTTCTATAAGACTTGTGACAGCCCACAACAACTTGCTCTTTCAATTCCAGGACTGACACTAGTCTTTGTGGCGAGTCAGTGCGAGAGAAACATGCTACTGATTTCCCATTACATAGTGCTTACTGGAAGTTGACAAACTAAGACATGGCCGTTTATTGCACTAAACACTTAAGGCCACATCAAGATCGCTGGTCACTGGCCATGTTGCCATGCACATGCTTCAGTACATTTTTGCAGAACACTCGTCCTTACATTTGCTCCTTCAGTCAAAACACTCAATGAAAAAGCGAAGGGGTAACACACCTTTCCAAGTAAAAGGCCCGCCTAACAATGTGCCTTCAGAAAAGGAGTGTGTGTCATATGGTGGTATCGTAAGTTGAGCGTCACAACCATAGCGGCATTATTGTACACACCAAACCTCCGGCGCGAGACCACAATGGTTTGATTCTGCTGCAGAGCAGTGAAATGGAAATGAATGACTGGAAGACAAACTAAAGTCACTGAATAGCTTCAAAGATTGCAGAAATGTGCCAACAGTTTAAAAAATAAGGTTGGAATCAAGCTTCTTTTCTGCCTCTGCAGGTGCAATGTTCTTTTGCCATTTTGGCCAAAGTGTGCTGCAGCTTGAAACTGACAGTTCCAGAGAGAAATAAAAATATACCCACTGCTACACTTCCTTTCAAACTTTGATGGCAGTGTGGCCATGTGGTGACCACTGATGAAGTCATGAAGTCATCACAGTACAATCCGCAATGAGAACACTGGAATGCACATTAGCTGTATGACACAAGTGAAGCTACAATCAGAGAATACTCTCGTAGATTGATGTGAAGTTTATGGGAACAAAGAGAGGTGTTAAATAAAACAAAAGGCACTCTAAATCATGTATCTAAATGCTATGTTATTAATTGAAAGATTATGATCTGCAGGTTGAGTTCTGGTTGAAATGCATCATTAGACAGCATTCCAAAGCTACACAGTGACTCCAGCATGCCCTGTCACTAAACCAACCGTTTCCTGGTTTCTTGACAAAGCATCGTTATACACGCCAGCTTTACCTGACGAATGGTAGCGTGGCCAAAAAGGCGTCTCAGTATTTACACTTTCGTTAATGCACCAGTGGCTGTAACTGACTTTTGAAAACCATATTCACAAGTATCACTAAAGCTTGCCACATGTAGCGCCTGTGGTGGCCACAGGTCAACTAACGTCCTGAAATGCCCAGGGTAAAATTTTGTCAATACCAGAGCTTGTAAAAAAAACATCACACAGCTTGAACAGAAACTCTCCGCACTGCTGTATTAGGTGAGGGCAGAGGTAAAACAACAAGCAATCTGTGGCTGCTTCTCAATGGCAAATGCTCACACAGTAACGGGATAAGACCGATTTGTACAGATTACAAACACAGTGTGCAGTGAACATGATCAAGAAAAGCTCATTCGTAACTGCAAAACAGTAGGTGCTTACACTGACAAGCCCAAAAGCCACACCCTGAGGCATAGCTAAACTATGCTGTCCCAGGTTCTTGTGTTTTTGATGCGATCAGCAATGCAACTTATTTCCAGCTGCTGAATCCAACAACCAAAATCTTTGCAGTACGGTGGCACCTGGTAGATCTATGCTACACTAGATACAACTAGTATAGGTCTGCCTATATCCAGCGTGATGGGATGTCTCAGTCCAAACTCGAACATGAGAAACATAACCAAGCACGAGGTACAGTGATCCACATAGAGCACTTGGAGGAGAAATTAACGGCTCCATTCTCAAATGCTCTACAGAGCTGTGTTAAGCTTATGTACAATAAACATCTTCCCTATCACAGTTTGAACTCTAATCTCTTGCCACTCGGGAAATGGGCAGCACTGCACTAGCTGCATCGTATGCATCTAGAATTCACAATGGACTGCTGATAACTCCAGCCAAACCGACTTTAAACACACACACAGACTCTAGTGAACACACTGGATTCAGTCCAGGAATTAAAACGATCCATCAATAACAGCAGAAATCGGCAACTCCTACTAGCCTATAATGCCCACCTATAATGCTCAAATTATCAGTAGTCTATTGCATACCCAGTGACTTTATTACCTAGTCTTTGTTGTTCATCATTCAATATATTTAGTGTGATACGCTCTCTTTTCTTGCATAACTTGGCAATGTAAGTGTTGCTTGATAAGAAGTTGCTTGACCTAGTATTCTCCTGCAGCACTGGTGCTGTTCGGCACAATTAGCTCCTAGGAATGTTTTCATCGGTGCGCATTTCTGACTTGAGGCGCACAAATTCTTTGGCGACTTCGTCATTGGTTCGCTGCGAGAGTATCCGCAGTACGGTCCATCCAGTCTCGTCCATGTGAATGCGCCTTCCAAGGGGCAGCCAGCAGGCACAGCTGCCCTGCTCCATGATGTCCCGCAACTGCATCACGGCAACTCCTACTAGCCGGTCCTCCCGGGCAAAGCAGTAGTCCTTGACGCAGATATGCAGTTCGTACGACGATGGGCTCTCCTCGTTTCCCATCATGCTGAAAAAAGTTATGTTCACACTGTAAATGTGGGGGAAGGATTGGGCAACCAGAAGTGCACGCGCCAGAGAAAAATTTCATTTAAAGGAGCTGTGACACAGCTGTGTTCTCATTTTATTGCAGTGACAGAAAATAAAAGTGTCTATACAATATTTACAAACAGAGCTCCTAGCACTTACATAAACCGAAACTTTGTAAATTAAAAACAAAGCAGTGTAAAATATACCTGGACATTCGGGGTGCATCATATTCAAGCAATGTAGTGCCTTTCAAACAAACAGAAAAATGATCTTTTATAAAGTTTTCTCAAACGCTATGTACATGTATGCAGCGTTTTTCAATCAACGTACTCAACATAATTTTGTTGAATAACAGTAGAAGTGTATGGCAGAAAATCTGGCTATATCACGCAGGCTTTATGGCTATGCATGGAGCTTTTCTGGTGTCTACTGCAATTATGACATGTAGACTTGGCACTCTTCCCTGAGTCTTACATTTGGAGTTGCTAGAAGGTGAAACGACAGAATGATACACTAGAAAGCACTCCAAGGTCATGCTGAAAAACTGGTAAACACTTTAATGATGCAGTAATAATATGCATAAAATAAAGAACAAAATGAAAGTGCGATTGCTGTTAAGTGCTCTTAGAAATAGCAGTGGCATTGGCAGCTTACTGCAGTGTTTAATTCAGATTTAATGATCAGTTTTATTGTCACAAAAAAAGAAAAGAACCAAAAAAAGCACATAATAAACAGCAATAGCTACCAGTTATTCCAAAACTGAGAGCAGAGTGTAGTTCTGAAATTTTTTTTTCGGTATAACAAAAATGATTCAGCTTTCGTTCAGCTTTACGGTGATAAACTGATGGCCGAGACTAATTTGGACTGTCTTTTGGTTTATATCTTACACGCAAGTCTTTCATCCATAAGAACTTGACTGTTCTCTTGAGATGTGCATACTGAAGAAAATCAGATTGCGATTAGGGGAAAAAAAATCGCACTGTGAAAGGAAACCTCAGCAGCAATTTATCAGAAATAATAAGTCACTGTAGTCAAAGCAAAGATACTCACAAGTGGAAGGTTTCATTGTATTTAGGGGACCAGTTATTGTTTTTGGACTTTGTGGCATGTTTTCGTCGCCGTTCACTCAAATTTGGCCCAATGATATTCACTTCCACAAACGGACGGAACATGCTGGTGTTGGGCCACTTGATGTCGTTGGCAGCCACCACTGTGAAAAAAAAAATATATATATACAGTCCCTAGGCTTAATTGATAATTTATACACATTAGTGGCAGAAAATGTAGACAAATTTTACCTGCCATAGTAAAAAATTCTCGCAGACATCTCATTATGAACTGCTATAAAAGCATATGTACCAACACAAAGGCTAGAAATGTGAAGCACAGAACGAAATATTTCAACCAGAATTTGATACATTAACGTACATCATGTTCAACTTATCCCGTATTCACACCATTCGCTATTCCATTAAATTCATTGAATGCATCACAAATGTCGTGTACCGTATACCAGTTACTTGTAGTAGAGCGTAAATAGAGCAGATGGGTGCTATGTTAGTACTCGCTTGAAATAACATGATACATCAGCCAATTTAAGAGAAGGCACGAACCTGCCAGCTCATTGCAAAGAGTGCGTTTGCTCACACATTTTTCTCGATGCCGAGATTATAGTAGGACAGCCACGTAATGTTAAGCAGAAACAGAAATAATTCAAGCTCTCCAAGTGCAAGATCATGGACATGATTAGTGTGAAGATGTAGGTGACATTTTTAGAAAAATGTAATCGGAAGGTGCCATGCCCTATGTTGTTATCTGCACGTTTCTTTCAGGTGCTTGGGCGCTTTGGTTGCACTTCGTTACACGCCCACTGTTCCCACCTCTACGTTATCATGCCTGGCGCACGTGCGTTTTAGTTTTTTTTTCCAGTAGCTCTTATTTAATTACAATGTTGCCAGTCGCAGAACGCACGTTCATCAAAACTTTTTCTGTGTACGTATGTTTCAAGGCTGGGTTCAACGATTTTTCAAGCAAACTGTTTTATAAAAACAGTTTTCATGCTATGAGCATCAGTGTCGTAGGCTACAGGGGTGGTCAAGCACGAGAGAGTTCAAGCGTGATCGGTGGTTCGGGATTCCTTCAAGTTTTGACAAACACAACAATAAAAAATATCATGACAGAAGACGCACAATACCTTTTACAGTGATCTTGTGCTCGCCAGTTCCAGGGTGCATAAAAAGATCAACCTGCACCGACACTTCTCCAACACTTCCTTCTTCAGCACTCGGTTGATCTAGACAGGCAGGGGTTAATAAAAATCATTTTTTATAAATTAGCTTTTCGGAAATAACCAGATCTTTCCATGTGCACATTGCAAATCAAAGACATGACATCTGGTATCAAGGCAGCTTGAAATTTCCCAGGCCTGTATATTGTATGCTCTTTGAAAGAGTCAGCACTGCAAGTGAGCAGTGTTCGAAAATATTTTATACTTGCCCATTATGTCCATGTCCTGCAAATAAACTTTATACTATATATCTGATAGCCTGTCTGGTATACCTTGTACACCTTGTGGTAGCACTTGTGTTGTCTTGTTTAGTCCGTTCCTTGATGCGCACTATTGCATTTACATTAACGTTACATATTAACCAGCGCAAGCTGCTACGATATATTTTTTATTTATTTATTTGTGAATCCCTTAGGGTACATTTGTACATTATAGAGGGGAGGGGCGGAAATATAGTTGAACAGGAAAATAAATACAGGATTATGTACACATTTCGTGAAGATAAATATAATGGTAAATATTAAATACAAGGAGTACACTTTATTAAAAGACAACTGAACTCAAACCACAAAGAATACACTAAACAGCCAATCATAGTTTGCCCGTTAGTACAATTCAGGATTGCAAGTTTATTAATGCATTCTTAAAGTGAGTGGAGTCGGTGATAATAACCAATGATGCAGGTAGATTATTTCAATTTATTGAAATCTCCCGAAAGAACAGTTGTGAACATACATGCTAAGGAAAGAATAGCTGTGATCATGCTAAGGTGTTGTGACAAAGTACATTGACCTTATGCACGTGATCATATACTGTGTATTTCAGCAAAAATTTTAGACAATTTATAAGAATACTAGATTTTACGAAAAAAAGAAGCAATTATTTTATGAAGCAAGCTGCCCGGTTCTCTGCATGTCAATAATTGCGAGAAACACATGCATTTTATAGTTAATCAACTGAAATTGTCTGACTGACCTTCTAATTATCGATGTTTGGCAGTTATTGTCAATGGCAAGTCTGTGGTCAAGAAGATTACCACAGATGACAGAGATGGCGTAATGGCTTTTCAAAGAACAAAAAAGTCATTTTCTAAAGTCCTGTAGTCAGCAAAAATGTAGTGTTCTTTTTTCGCATCCAATGGGTGCCAGAAGTCTTGAGCAAGCACAATGTCTGCTGGTTATCTGTTGCAATGACTGCAGTGGCCAACATATAGATCTCGAGCCCTAAAGGGTCTTTATAAAAAATACAGTAGACTCTCAGTAAATGGAAATCTGTTAAACGAAACTACTGCTTAAACGAAACTATTGCCTCTTCAACACTTTGTTTTGGGCTTGTATTCTGCACCTATGTTCACCTCTCAGTAAACGGAACTCCTGTTAAATAGAACACATTTTCCCGGTCCCTTCAGGTTTCGTTTACTGAGAGTCTACTGTAATGGGAACACTTCTTCCTGGCGTGACAGTACGTCACAGGCCCGCACTGTGCATGCACTATGGTAAAGGATAAAATCTGCAAGACACCTTGTGCGCCATTTGTCTGCACCTGTTCATTACAGCTAGATTGTTCTTTTCAGCGGACCCCTGTCGAGTCACTTGGTGTGGGTGCAAAATGCAGTGAACTGAACAGTGGTACGACATTTACCTATGTGTTGACCTGACGACACCTGACTGGCAATAAGTGACATCACGATGCTTCTTGACCTCATTGCAGTCCCAACTTGGCACCAGCCCCTTCTTTCCTATTCACACAAGTGAAAGTTTTCTCGAAGGATACCACGATGGTACCTTATGTGCTGTCAAAGACAGTACATGTGACTTTAAGTACTGTCAAGATCTGCTTACCAGGAAGCCTTTGAGTTTCGAAAAAGCTCTTGAAGAATTTACATCAACACCAAAAGGATCTATTTTGAAAACTTCAGAGAAATTCTAGCAGTATTTCTAGCAAATCTATTTTTCTAAAACTCATTCCAATACTTTTTATTCAAACCCTGTATAAATTTCCATCAATTTCACCAAAACCAGGGCAGAATAGGCTAGTGACTGACCTTGCTTAGTTTGTGTAGAGACGAAGGTCTTGATGAGGGTGTCTGTGGTCTGGGTGTAAAGGGAAAGGGCATATCGTAGGCTCTGAAGCTCAGGGCTCTTGTCCAAGAATGTCTTCTTGAGGCCATTGCCGTTCGCATGGAAGTACTGCTTAATGGTGTCTAGCGCCACATCCAGCACAGCACATTGCTTTGGCGTTAGGTTCTTCTCCACTTCCTGTACAAATAAACCCACAATTTGTTCAGTACACAATTCAACTCTCAAAGCTCACACAATGATTCTTATGTTTATACTAACCTACACACTCCTTTGTTTATATTTTAGTTGAGTGCAGCACTAAATGCAATACTATGGTCTCGGTTTCCCCCACATGAGAAAAACTTAGCAATGATTGCAAAAAGTACAGCTCATTAATTGAACTTAAATAACCCCTGAAACCTGAATTTAAAACTCCAAATGTTTGTGTTGTGCTAATCCAGATAAGTGGGTTTTCGTGACACAATTAAGAGCTACAGATGAGCAAAGAGTGCAATCACTGATGATGATGTGTTAGCAGTGACCAGTGACCAGTGGCAGCGGTGCCAGCCACTGAGTTTCGATGGTAAGACATGTTATGGTTGCATAGAGGCTTAAACGAATGCACTGTATGGCAGCCAAAAGAGGAGTCCCAGGCATAAAATTATGGCAGTGACAAGTGATGTGATCTATGGGTGTGGAATGATCGACTAGTGAGCATGGTATCTACAAGTGAGAGATGAAAAATAGCATCGATGCTTCCTCAAGGCCCTCGAGACCAAGGGCTGGGAGGCTGGTGCTTTCTGTGATGTAAGCAGCAACCTCTTTTGAATGGTTGTGATTTAGATTGCCTGGGCGTATATGACGTTAAATCTACGTACATCTTTTAAGAAAGCAAACTACGATTTATATGCAAAAAGTGGTTCCCTACCTATGAACATCGATGGATACATTGATATTTGTTGTTGATAGAGTAAAGGAAAGGGTCCTTTTTGACACTAACAAAAAGTATTTTCTCCTAATAGCACATCAAAATATCCATATTTCTCACACATAAGTGATCACCACCAGCCACGTGTGCATGTGTGCTGTATGTGTGTCCTCTTCTTAATTTCGTAGGTGTTACTTTGGTGCAGCGCAGCTTACGAGATTACCCAGATGCGGCTTGATAATGTGCAGTTTATTTTGTGCTTGCTTATACCATGAGCACTGCCAATGAGCCCTGATCTTTTTTTTTTTTAATATTTCAGGTCTAGTGTAGGGATAGGTATAGATGCATCGACAATGTTCTTGTAAGCAGATCCAGCTATCTTTCCTTGCAACTCGTGGTGCACTTGCCACTAGCACACTACAGCATGCTGTTTAAGTGTATAAATCGTGCGTAATAGTGAGTAGAGTAATGCAAGGACAGGATTTCTGTTCAGTTTTTCAAGCTTTCACCATGCTAAGGGAATCTGTGTGTATCACCGCACTTTCTAGGTTTAATTCTTTCATGTGTTTAAGGCTGCAAATATTGCGTAAGCTACTGCTGTGAAGATCCTAGTATTAGGGTGCACAGTGCTGGCCTCTGAAAAGGATAGAATAACAACAGCGTAGTATGTATATGCAGAAGTGGGAGACTTTGAGGCATCAGTAAAAAATTCTCGACAAAAGTATTTCTGCTGGAGTTCGAGGAAGTGTGTACATGTATGTGCAATAGGCACGTGTTTAGTTACATCCGTGAAGGATATATCGCAATCCATGAGCTGCCACTGCCACAGCAAGAGATATGCAGTGGGAACCAACAAACGGTGTTCAAGAAGTTGCACACTGGTTTCTTCAGCTAGGCCTCTCACACAAAATGAGTGGGGCTGTTTCAATGACAAACAGCTGTCAAACTGGCCCGCATGTTCGCACATGAGCAGCAGCGGTTTGAGTTTTTGGGCCTCATCAAGTGAGACGAGGCCATGAGATCCGACAACCCAGGAGTAGTCAGGTTTCGTTTGCAAGTTGGGAGTGTAGGTTGAACTACGTAGTGCTGCTTTTGATTGATTGATATGTGGGGTTTAACATCCCAAAACCACCAAATGATTATGAGAGACGCCGCAGTGAAGGGCTCCGAAAATTTCGACCACCTGGGGTTCTTTAACGTGCACCCAAATCTGAGCACACGGGCCTACAACATTTCCGCCTCCATCGGAAATACAGCCGCTGCAGCCGGGATTCAAACCCGCGACCTGTGGGTCAGCAGCCGAGTACCTTAGCCACTAGACCACCGCGGCGAGGTGTACTGCTGATTTTGGGGCAGGCGCAACAGCCGAAAGCTTGCTCTGCGTAAGTCACGCAAGTGGCAGAGGCCAGTGCGACGCTGCCCCGATGCACCACGTTGGCATAGGTTGTGTTATGAAACTGTGAGCACCTCTTCCTGACTTCTCCTAAGATGTTTTCTCCGATGTTCAGTGAGATAACATCTTTTTACTTTTTCCATGCACACAAACGCATGAGTAAGCTGGGTGGTCACTAATGTAGTTTACACAGTCACATGGAGGATTACAGTGTTCAGAAGCGTGGTCTTTCAAAACACATTTGGCACATTCGGATTGCCCTTTGCAAACAAGAAAGCCGTGACCATACCTCTGACATTTAAAACACCTTCGCGGGCTCAGTATGTATGACCAGACTCATAGCTTAGTATAGCCTGTTTCTATGTGTTCCGACAGTTACCTTGATCCAGATGCGAGTTACTCTAATTTGCTCTGTTGTCCTTTCTTGTATTTATTCCTTATACGTTTACAACATTTTGCTCTTTCCATCCATCAGAAAGCTCAGCGTCAGGCAGCTGAGTTAAGGAGGTAATTGTCAAAAATAATGCTGCAAACAGTATTCATAGGCCTATGTGGGGTGACTGTGATAAAGATATTTCCACAGAATGTCAAATTCAGAAGGATGTTATAATGCATCCCATCTTACAGTTCAAGCAGAAGGTCACCACTAGCCATGTTAGAAACCTTTTAGGCTGATCCCAGTTTCCAAGTTAGATTTCTTGCTACCGAAAATGCGAGATAGTTTTGGCTTTTTCTTCAGACTGTTCACTGTGCATTACATATTTCAGAAACTGTTGGTTGGTCTTTGCAAAAAGTTTAGGGCCACTTCGGTCTGTGACCTTTTCAGGTTATAGTTTGGTTTGAAAGAATAGATTTTTTAAGTTTCGGCAGCGGTGCCAGTAAGCCAACATGAGCCAAACAAGAAAACGTGGCAGAAAATGGTGGACAAATCCGCCAACTCCAGTCATACAACAGTGCTATAAAGTAATATGGAATAACAAAGACTGGGTACCCACACAAGGTTAACCCTTACTGTCAGCAAAATTTTAGGTATATGGAAAAGAGAAGTAAACAAGAAAGATCAGAAGTGAGAGAAAAAGGCAATATAGGGAAAGAAAGATAGGTAAAGGCAACTGCTGATTTGCCCTCAGCGGAACGGCCCAGGGGTGCCATCTAGTGAAGTTGGGGCTAAAGAAGTGTGTTGCCTCTGCATGGGGGCCATAACGGCGAGTGTATTGGAAGGAAAAGCAATAATAAAGGCAGGAAGGGGAAGATGAAAGCTTACGATGAGGAATTTGTAAACAGGAAATGAGTGCTGGAGTCAGTTGACACACCCCCTGTTTACAATTTCTCATGTAGTGGAAGGAGCATCTTTAACGCATGTAATACTGCATGGCAGAAGCGTAGAATTGTGCCAGGCATCGAAACATGTGAATTGCACAACGACTCGATGTTTTAAAAGCCTACCCATCACAAAGTGCTAGGGAATACTCAATCATCATCAGATGCAAAAGCATCAACAAAGCGAGCAGCTGCATTAGTTCACACGTTGCCTATCAGACGCATTGAGGGCCCTTCGCCGATTCACCAAAGGAAGAGCTATGGCTTAGTGGGCACTTAACAAGTGTACTTGTGGTGGAAATTCTAGGCTAGTTTGAAATGACCAATTTTAATGCTCACAGTCGTTAGCTTCTTTATGGCACGGTTGAGGCATGCAATGAGAACGAAAGCGAGGCTGGCAACTGTGAAGGCGATGTGCATGAGGTCAAATCGCGCTACCATGCTCTTGATGCCGGAGCTCCAAGCGTCCTCCAAGATTTTTGTCGTCCCTCCTCGCTCTCTCATTAGGCTGCTCTCTTTAAAATTTTTTGGCTGTTTTTGCGAGTGATTTCTTTAGTTGGCACTGTGTTTAAGATTGGGCATGCCCCTTACTGTAAAGTGTGTGCTGGCATGTGAGCATGTTATGTGTTGTTTTACAATAGACAAAAATGATGGCAGGAGAATGTGCCTGGTGTGTCGCATCCTAGCTAATGATGCAGCATCCGTGTCATTTCATCAGACGATAGGGCCCCGATTTAGAAGGAATACTCTCAGTCTCACCTAAGTTCAGAGGCATGTAATGTTCAGTGCTCCGCTACAGTGGGGAGCTAGTTTATATTTAGAATAGGCATTTTGAAGTGCTGACAATATCGATCAAGATTGATGATGATAGCTATATTTATGCATTATGTTAGAGAACTTACAATAAATATTTGTGATTGTCAGGCAAGGACACACCCATTAAAGGCATCCTGGGCAACTTTTTAAAATAATCATTGAATGACCTTTGCATCGGCACTCATTTCCTTACAAATATATCGCCATAAAAATTTTTCAAGTTCTTCAAGATTGAGAGTAGTTACGGAGATTAATGACTAAAAGCTTAATAAGAGATATTTGTTAATTAACCATTTCAGTACAACTTTAGGAGTGGCAAAGTATTTCTGCCTCAACATAGAGTTCCTGTGCAATGGCTACAGGTGCCAGACTTTTATAGCATTTTTATCAAAAATAAAAGAAGGTGAGTCTCAAAAGTGTCGCATTTGATGCGCGCTGGTAGTCTATTGAGCAAAACCAGAAAAAAGCGGGCGCCATCTAGTATTTTTGTCGATGTGACACAGCTTTATGGTTCTCCGGATATGCCCGGAATAGACTATCAGACCTTATCATCATCAGTTGGTGGTGATGTCTACCATTTCATTGACATAGCCAGTAGTTTCTAGTATTTGATTCTGGTTCTATTGTGAAGCATATTTGAAGCTTGGTGCATTTTCAGTGCTCATTTTTTTGGCAGAGTGTGTTTTTTGTGCTTTAAACCGTGCTATGCTCACATGATTTATCAGGTGCAGCAACGTATTGAGATGTTGACGTGATGTCGCTGCGGTGGCACACTACAGCTGAACCCTCCGAGTACGCCGAGTTGTACTCTCAACAAAAATACATTTCACACAAAGTGACATTCTTCGAATATTATACTGTACTTTAAAGTTGAAAGCACGTTCAGCATGTTTCATATTTCGAATAGCTACAGCCAAGCCTGGCCACTGAGTAGAAGTTAGCATACACTCAAAAACTCCACACTCTGGTCGCTTTGCACTCATACAGTACGCCCACCCTTGTGTTGTCCGATACTTATAAACAAATGGCGAGTGCAAAGATGATGTGCTGGCCGGTTGTAAAACACATCAGATATTGCATCACCAAAGGCAATACTGTTGCCTTTTGCGATTGTTTCAGATAATGGGTTGAGTAGAATGCTTATTAAAAACTGTTTGTTATTTGCTTCCTCTAGTAACATGCAGTCTCCTTCTTCCCCAAAAATTTACGAGTTCTCATATTGCAATGCAGCAGCCTAAATTGAGTATTGCCTCTTGGTAACTGGTGTCTACTACAAAGGGACTACGACACTTATTCTTATGGTGTCAGATGTATGACAAATCTGACTTGGCAAGTGGTTTATGAAGTGATGCAAAGAAATGTTGCAAAGAAGAAGAGAGGAAAAGAGAGTTGTTAGATTAAGCAAGCTGGTAACAGGTGCAGAGAGAAAGGCTCACCATGACACCCAGTGTGGGGAGTTTGTTGGCAGCAACATGATTACGAAAGAGCCGTGACACGTCTTCAATTTTGGCATTGGGCAAGTTGGGAAGGATCATCTGTGATAGCGCAGAAACAGTAGAAAAGACGGAAAAAAAAGTGGAGTAGCGAGGACAGATAAAGACTGTTAGAAGAAGTGTGAGAAGAAAAAACAGGTTGAAAGAGGCAGTGACAGCTTAACTAGAAAGGCAGGAGATTATATTTTCATGTTCAGTGATGCCAGGTGTCGGAGCATGAAGCATGATGATTAATGAAACCAGGGGAAAGGAATGAATAAATCTGCCTAGATGTCATTACATTGGTCGCTAGAACTCACTTTTGTTGTCCCTTATTTTTCAAACTGATTTATACTTCGATATAACATACCTTGCGGCAGAAATTACCTATGCTTCCATCAAGTGCAGTAGACCCATGATGTGCCCACATTCACGTTAAGTTTAGGAATTTGAAACTTCACACAAGGCATCTACGTTGAGTTTCTGATCAGACATTTCTGGTAGCTATGATAAAATCTGTCTCCACGCAATGAATTGGCACTGACCCGAACATTTGCATGCAGAAAACGAAAACAAGCACACTTGTGTTCAAGCACTCGCACTGGTGTTTGCAATCTTTGTGTGACGAGGCCACCTGTTCAGACTTCTTTTTAGGGACCCAGGTAGCGGGGGCACGGCGTGATGCTGGAGATGTACATACTACTACCTCACCATAATATGGTTCCCTCATGTAGGCTCCCTTGCCACTAGTGTTATGCACACACAGTTGCTATTTTTCTTGGGTCTAATGCATGCATTTTAAATGATGGTGGGTAGTCTATCAAAAGTGATGGGCTGTGAAGCAGATAGATGGGTGGCATTTATACCACTGTCCACAATAGGGAGAACTCTGATGTGCAGTTAATGTCTAAACATTGCCTAAAACTGCATGGAAACAGTGCAAAAACAGGACTAAGAAGAAGTAACACACAACACAGACACGAACCAACAATTGAAGCAAGTTTATTGCGTCAGAAAGTATATACCAAAAGTAAGAGCTTAAAAAAAACAACTAAATCATGAACTGCAACGAGTCAAGATATCCCATTTAACTTGATAATTACACTATTTATTCCTCTGAAAGTGCAACACAGGGCTTGCTGACGCATATGTTCCTCTTCTTCTTGATATGAAAGGCTTCATCTCTTTTACGTTTGACCCGATTTCGGTATACATATCCTGAGAGCACCTCAGTCATTGAAGTGTGGAGTGCAGTCAGACGAACAACAATGAGCTGCCAAAGTGCAGCGGACCTGAGATTGCACGAATGCTAAGACAGTCGTTCATGCAGCGGTCGGTTTGTCCCCAGTAAGAGCAGTCATATAAAAGAGGAATGCATATACGAAATTGTCAACACATTTGCCATATTGTGTCCTGTTGTTTTTGACACGTGTGCTTTTGCGGCCTACTTTGTCCCATTTTTGTGCTGTTTCCATGTAGTATACATGTATCACATACCAAGCAGCCTTTTAAGACACAATATTGCCTGAAAAAACATTCACGTTTTCACCTATCTGTTATCCACATAACAACTGAATTGCTGACTTATCAAACGTTCAAAGATGAAAGGGTGTAACCTGCTCCAATAAAAACAGTAAAGTTCATTTAATGCTTTCATGCAATTTGTAATCATATGTTGGTGCATCACCAGTTTGTACTTTGTTTTCCCAGGTTTAACTGTAAGTCATGGCTATGGGTGTTCCGCTTGATAATGGTATCATAGCATAGGCAATGCTTCACCAAGGACAACCCTTGTTTCGATGAACGCCATCTTCACAATGAACATTTGCTGTAGCTAATGGCAGCAAAACCAAGTGACACTTTGAAAGCAAATAATAGCATCTTACGTTCTTCTCTCCCATTGGCGGAAGCACCACCGTTTTCTCCATTGTGTGCATAACAATCTTCCAGAGTTCCTAAGAGGGAAATATTCAGGATATTAACACTACCGTCAACATCATTTTGCAGCATCGTGTCAGAAATGCAAGAGTAAGGAAATTAGTTGGCTGCATCAAACCACAAAGCCATGCATACAGGAAAAAGTGAAGTATGTTGAATGTGACTGATGAATTTGAGGTAATTTTACAGATAAGGGTGTAGCCAGAGAGTGGCCCACTAGGCCTGTGCTGCCCCTTCCCATTTGTGAAAAAGAGATCCTGGCTACGCCACTGCAACTGCAGTTTTAAGTGTCAGCACTTCAAGGTCCCCTTCCTATGACAGCCAAAGCAGGCTTAGTAGTCTCGTTTGAATTAGTTGACCAAAATGGGTCCTAAGCATTTCCAATCGAAGAGTATTATCTTCTTTTTTTTGCTTACTTTGTTTTGTAATATTTTTCAATGTTTGCAAACAGGAATGTGATATTGAAATCATTCCGAAGGTATCACAATTCCCACACTGATCACAAGCCCTTCAATAAATGCATCCTGGAGACTTCGCTTTAGTTCCTGTTGACATGTAGTTTAAAATATTATGAGTCATGGTTCCATGAATACTTTAGTATAAAATTGCTTTTTTTGGTGCTACATGGCCGAGCTCAGCAAAGTGCATAAAGTACCCTAGACCCCTAGCATCCTGTCTCATTCGGTAAGAGCTAACCCAGTGAACTATGCTGTGACATCCCACACACAGTGCCTTCAGTGCTTGGGGTGGTCCAGGGCCATTGTATAAGTGGCACGATGGCTACTCAGTGAGGAGGGAACACATACAGGACAGTGATGTTGCTAACAGTACTAGCCGATTAGTCACACTATTCACAAAATGCGCGAAAGTTCTTCAACACTCGAGACAAACAAACACGAGTGGGTCTCATATACTCACCTTGAGCAAACGCTTGAGCACGGTGCGCTCACAGACCTGAGCAAACATGGTTAGCTTGCCGTCGAGGATGTCCATGAGAGGGTGCAGCACGTGATCCGCCTCGGCTGCTACCTCGTTGCGCTGGGACGTTTGGTTCATGGAAACCTGGCCACTTCCTTTGACTCCAGCCAGAAGGGAGCTGAGCTCACCCATGCTTTGCTTGATGGTTGGCTCCAGGCTGGAACAGTTACGTGCATCCCATTCAATATTAAATGTTAAGAATTAGCAATATGCTCTAAAGCACAGTAAGCAAATTGTGCTCGAAATAAGAACTTCAGCTAATACATAGGGTGCTTACACTGTCTCATACTACTTAATATGATTAGCATATATATCCTTGTAATGTTAGTAAACAAATGCAACAAGAAAAGCTCAGTGATCTTATATCAATCTCTGACAAATGCATGATCACTCTGAAAAATGAATATTTGCACAAAATGCATGAATTGAGCTTTCTTCAGTGAAGCAAAGTTTTATTTTAAGAGAGGCTACCAAGGTGTTTCTTGCAGTGGCTATCCTGAACTGTGCTTGTACATTCCTGCTACATAAAAAGGTGAACCAAATGAACAGGTTCTGCAGAACCACTTTGCCAAGTAATTAGCAAAAAAAAGAAAAAAAGAAAGAGTCCTTCAGTACTATTTACTTTCATTTTATCAGCAAGGTGCCTGAAAACAATCATTATTTTTATTCCCACCAGCTTAAAAGTGTGCTAAAGCATCACATAAATTTTTACAGTGTAGAATTCATTTCTTGATCTGATGCAATGCATTTGCTTCAGATCAACATTCTTTGAATATGTTAAATTAACTCAATAAAGCATGTTTACAGGACGTGGGTGCAACAATAAGTGTAGCTTAGAATTACATGTATTTCAGCAGCTTATCCCACAGTTACAGTGTGTGCCAAGATGTTCTAAATTAAACAGCAGTGATTGCATTGGCATTGTAATGATATGGTTGTGCAAAAATGAAACTGAAAATATAATTTAGCAGCGATGCAATGATGACTTACCTTTTGGCGAAAACTATGCTAAGGTCATCCAGGACACCATTTAGTGACTGCTGAAGCTCTTTGAGTATGTTGCTAGCATCAGCTTCAAGCTGCAAATAAAACGCAAAAGATGGTACTGTAGTAATCAGTCATAACCCACAACAGCATCCACTGGAACAAGAATAGAGCATATAAACTTGCAGATCTAATGTGTATTGAATTTAACAGTAACGATGAATATTTTCAAAGTATTTTGTGATGATTATATTATGTTGTTATAATTAATTATAACAATTTCAAAATGAGTTAAGCATGTACGTGTGCTGTTGTGACAGATTTTGACAAAATAAGTGGAATTAGAGAAATCCTCAACTACTGCTTTATAATGGAATTCCCAGGAAACTTCTGAGTGAACATGTACTTGCAATAATGTACAGAATAAGCAATGCAAGTTCCGAGCTGGATATTTTGCGAATTAGTATCACAGAAAGTTACAGTTTCCCTTCCTTTGCATCATGCAGCTTCATCTAATGCAGCAGCCAATCAATGCAATATGCGAAACTTGAGTAGCACACATCAATGCTACTGCCAGTGCATGATGTCTCTTTCTCAACTTTTTCTTCTCTCTGAGATACCATTATCATCTTAGTTTGCAATTACTCCTTAGTTCACACAGCACTTCTCTACCTTGGTAAATTACCATGGTATGCATGCCCCCTTAAAAGTACGTAACCACATAACATCTACTGTGTTTATGTGAACGTTTTGCGAGCGAACGCAACTTGCTACGCGAAACGTTAGAGACACTAGACAGTAGACCTTTTTCCGAAGAGAAGATCCTTGGCTCATGGCCCTATGCGTCGCTGGCCAGCAAAGCGACACGGGCATTGCTAAGTTTTCTAAAGACGACCGGACTACGCGACCGCTTATAAGCGTGCAATGAAGACAAGGTCACATCTACACACAGGTTGCCCTTCACTTCTCTCTCTCTTCTCCTTTAATCCCCTCACCCCTTCACCCAGTGCAGGGTAGCAAACTGGACGTGCGTCTGGTTGACCTCCCTGCCTTTCATTTCTTTCTTTCCTCCTCCTCCTCCTCTACCCATTATGAAAAACAACAATTTGATCAAAGGTGAAAACAGCCACCAGAATCGTAGGTCGGCGAACTCTCTCATGAGTCGACCCACTCAGGCTCATTTGAGCCACGAGTCTGAGTCTAAGTGAGTCCGAGCCAGGAAAGTTTGCGCAAGTCTGAGTCCGAGTGAGTTTGGCTGAAGAAAATTTTGGTGAGTGTGAGTCCGAATGAGTTTGGCACAGGAAAATTTTGGTGAATCTGAGTCCGAGTGAGTCCAAAGCATAAGATATATTTCTTGAGTAACAAGTACTGCTGACTGGGTGAGTTGATGCATGATAAAATGATATTGCTTTAACGCAGCTCAGTTTGAGCGCTCACTGTCATCTGTTTTTTTCCCCTTCTTGAGTGCATAGCATCTTTTCTTCACGCTCAAATTGAGCTGCGCTAAAGCAATATCATTTCTTGAGTGAGCCTGAGTGAGTTCCATTTTCATTTGCTGACTTATGATCATATCTATATATTCTTCAGCATTACTATCAGCCTCACGACTACTCCCACATATTCCAAAGCAGTGTCCATCATACATCATTTAAATATTTATTGATAGAAGGTGTGAATTAAGTATAGGGGTGTCTTGATCTGGCCCTCGCCAACTATTCTGGGGAAGTTCTTAATAAATATATCATACGTTGTCTGCTTCGGTACTTCCGGTTCGAGGCCTATCCCTTCGTTGCTTTAAGGTGCCTGCTGCGCAGTGTAATCGTGGCAGAAAAACGTGCAATTCTGTGATGCTTTTGCTGCTGTTTGCTCAATGATTGTGTTCTTCGATTCTTTTTTTTGTGAATGGATAGATGATATTTCGCGCATTTCAGGGAATGAAGCGAGACTTGGACATGGGCAAAAACGAGGAACGTTGAGAGATGGGTTTCGAGCACATGTGTGCGGTTATGCTTCGAAACATGCAGTGATATATTGCAGAATGACCTCGATTTAATATTTTTGAGCACATACACTTACCAAGATAACTTCAACATCACTCAGACATATGTTCACAAGCTGTCATAAGTCAATATACGTACGATGTCTACATATGTAGGCACACTTTGCGCAATCAAGTATGCCGATATAGTATACGTCTATTGCATTATCTGCATAGCTAACAGTCCTTCAAATTGATTGAAACAGGTGAGTGCGTAAAAAGCCCAGTGAACAATACGGCCACTCAAATAATGGTATCGAGCGACGTAAAACGATCGAAGTCACTTTTGAAGCAACGAGTAGCGTGGTATGACGTCTCTGTTATGTCAGACTTGCAAGCGTGTAGTGCTGATAGGTCATGTTATACTCCGACTCATAGCTTTAAAGACTATCTTGCACAACTGTACAGTGAGTGCGGATAATTTTGCGTGCATTGAAAAACATCCTAGGGACGACACCTAATTTAGAGAGTTATTTAGAGGCGTAAAAAAAGAAAACCGGAAAACTACGAGCACGTTTCGTTTATAGCGTTCGAAACACATTACTACGGCTATTCGCTATATCGAGTCCGGAATGATATCTTTGCAACCAAAAACTGAATAAATCATTTTACGGGTACGTGAGCAACATGAAAACAGGTGAACGAATATTTCGTGATCCCATGATGTGTAGGAATCTTTGCGGGTGACAAAACATGCGCAACATAACCTTCGCTGCAAAACGACAAGCATGTGTCCAGAGGTGCAAGCCACGTCAATGAAAAAATGATTGCTCGCACGAATATAACTATCTCGTAGTGATGGCATTCGTTATTCATTCATGCTGCGTAGCACTCTAAAAATATTACGCAGCAAGGTATAAGAAAATGGCACCACGAGTAGAAGGTGGAACATGCTAAATATGCCAGCACTGGCAAGAATGCCTGCACAGTATCACGGCACCTCGAACCGGAAATCGGTGCATACGGGCGCGTAGCCCACAATTCATTGCGCGAGCCACGATTTTGCTATCCACCTATTCACTCGTATTCGAAAGTACTATATCGATTGAAGCCCAGAAGAGCACCAATTACATGAGATATTGGTGTTAAAGAGCAAGGAAACCAGGCTTGAAAGAGTTAATTCAAAACGAATGGACTCATGAGTCGACTCAGTTGGACTCGCTCACACTCGGACCAAGCCATGAGTGTGTGTCTGAGTGAGTTCGGGTGAGTTATTGTGAGTGAGTCCGAGTGAGTTCTGTTGAAGTAAATTTTCGTGAGTGTGAGTCTGAGTGAGCACGTCTTGGAAAACTATCGGTGAGTGTGAGTCAGAGCGAGTCCAAAGCACAAAATATGTTATATGAGTGAGTCTGAGAGAGCTCCTCAAGTTTTGCCGACCTATGACTACAATTATCTACTAGTTCAACTGCTTCCTTGGCAGAAAATTAAGGAAAATAACATGATAATTTTCTAAATGTAGTAGGGAGAACTTGTACTATCTGCTTTTCAGAACGTAAGCTTGCACTAGTTGTATATATTAGTTTGTTGTTTTAGACTAGAATCAAAACAAATAAAAATTTGAAGGTAATGTTGAGAGTCGCTAACTTGCTACAATGCAATGAATAAACATTCCATGTATGAAATGCTTGGATGCCACAGCAGTGTATTTTATATTTCCCCACACCATCTCTCAAGTAGCAAAGTGAACAGCTGCTCTTTGTAGAGTTAGCTCCCTTTGTTAGGGGGCAGGACACAATGCCACAACAGCTAACATATGTCATTATCCATGCGTGCTATGTATAGATACTGTACTTGCATAACTCAGAATAGTACATCACCTTGGTGCTGTTAATAATGTCCCTGATGTGGTGTGTAATGCATTACAAAGAGAAGCATGAAGGTGCAAAAACTCTTGTATGATACAGTCTAAACCAGCTTGTGACATATGATAAACAGAACTGAAGAACAAAGCATTGCTTACTGCTTCAGCACACAAATACAGCAGCACATTACTGTCTATACAACTGGCAGTTTATACATCTGGATCACAGGATGTAACTACGAAAATAAAGTAATGCCGGTGAGGATTCACAGCTAATATAGCGATGAAGAATGGTAAGTGCTCCCCAAGTGCCAAGTAATCCCCACATAATGCTATGAGACTTACTTTTTCTCCTCCCATGGATTCGAAAAGCTTTTCAAGTTGTACCCTCAGTTGCTGAATATTGTTCATCAAAATGCAAGCCTGAAATTGAAAATTGAATGACACAGCATAACATAAGTATGGGCACGAAAGTACTGAGGCTTTCTTTTTACGCCGTGATTATTTCCCAACAAAGATGTATACAAAGTCAGATATTGAAACGTAAAGGAACTAAAATAAACATATATGTTTCACCCTCCTGCAAAGCAGTTTGAAAAAGCAGTCTGGAGAAAAATTCAATCAAATTCATAGGGCTTCACTTGGTTTTATATTATAATGAAAGTTCATAATTGTCAGAATTTTACATCCCAAAACAACAACATGATTATGAAGGTTGCTACAGTGGAGAGCTCCGGAAATTTTTACCACCTGGAGTTCTTTAACTTGCACTTAAGTCTAAGCACATGGGCTTCTAGCATTTTGCCTTCATCGAAACTCTGCTGCTGCAGCTGGGATTCAATCCTGAGACCTTTGGGCCAACAGTTGAACAGCACACAATGCAAGTTACTTTACTTTTTCCATGTGTTTACTAGTTACCGATTGCAACTGAGACACAAATCATCAAAGCGAGCCGACTAATTAATGTATGCAAGGTTCAGGTGCCAATTGTGTATATGTTTGTCATTTTCTTGCCTTAAGACGTTATGTTCTCGGGAAAAGTAGCGTTTTGAACAGTGCCAATTGCCAATGAACAGTGCAATAGCTGCACGAAGAAAAAAAAAAGAAACAATGTGAAAGGTGTGAACTACCGGCTGTATAGCATTTTGAAATATAGAAGTCTGGTTACATGTATCAAGAGAATGCAACTGTTTTGGGAGTGTATGTTTTGGTTTAATATATTAATTAATACTGAACTATTGACTATTATAGCATAAATACATCAAGCCATTTCTGGATGGAACAGTGCAAGGGTAATAAAAATAACTAATATTCTATTCTGGAGCTGTTTTTGAAATAGTGTAGTGCATTCACACTGCACAAGAGTACCGCATGACAGCTAGTGAATAGGCATCAAATTGTATCTATACTTCGTATGCTATCATCATGGCACTAAACAATCACAGCCTCCCAGTATTTGTTGAACACATAACGTACCTGCAAATTTATACCATTTTATTAGCTTTGATATGAGACATATATGTTAAAGAGAACAAAAGAAGGAGGAAGGCAACTCACAGTTTTTTCCTGCAGGACATAGTTTGGAAATTCCTTCTTCACGATGTCTGCATACGCTGTCAGGACTTTCACAATTGTCTGTGCAGAAAAAAATACCAGAAAAAATAAAAGCAAGGTGTTTACAAGAGAGGCAACAAAACAGTGAACTGCAGCACGAATTGTGCTTTCCAGCGTACCTTGGCAAAACGCTTCATGTAGCGCTTCACAAGCTCGGGGTCTGGGCATTCTAGCTTGCTAATAACGTCAAAGCACTGCGTGAGTTGTGTAAAAACGTCCACCACGGAATTGGAAAAAAGGGCATGCTCCGAACTCTGCAGGAACTGCAAAGAGACAAGAAAAAATGCCAACATGCTTTTGATTGCGGCACACACTTGCAACACTTTGTGAGCCCATCTGATAGGCTGAAACTGCCACATAACTTCATCAAGAATGCGTCATCATTTGATAATATAAGTTGCTATTTTACTAGATAGCCCATCTAACAATTAAAATGTCTATAATACATAGAGTGTATGAAATCAGAAAAGAAAAATGTAAGGCAGCTTATGTGCTATTGTTACGCAGAGTACTTGCAGTCCCGTGAATGCATTGTGAATATCCTACCACTTGGCTACCAATCGATGCCCATGCGATTATATTTCTTTTGTACATCACCATTGACACTATTTCGAGCCATCAATTTGTAGCCATGCTTGCTATAATGGCAAGCACCACTGGCACACCTGCAAAAAAGAGTAGCTAGATGTTTGATATGATGACATTAGCTCATTCTGGACATATCGAAATAGCACGGCAGCTATGCTCTTCTGTGCTTCAGTGCTGCTTTCGAAGGCAAAATTGTTTGAATTTTATCACTTCGCAACAGTTACCAGCAACCATTTTCAGGAAACATCAATGCGGCAATGGGCCCTTCGAAGGAGAAACTTTGTCTTTGTTGATTAAACTTATTGTCTCCCCTAATAAGAAAAAAGATAATTATTTTTATGCACATAGTTATGGTCATAATTATTACCCATAGTCATGGCAAGATTTCTGCTTCTACAGAAAGACTGGTTCTGAATGTTGCCAACTAATATGACAGTTCCCTTATTTGGAAAATTTTTGGATGCACACGTACAATGGTGTGTAGAGCCTTTCCCCAAAATAAAATCTTTGCTATGCCTGCGGCACCTATAATTAAGAATTGAGTAATGTTATGTGACAGCAGCTACCTTACTTCCTTGGCATGCTTATCAGTCAAATATCTTTGCATCGCAGCAAAGGCAGGGTTTAGAGAATCACTACAGTTGCCAGTGGATTGGTATGTTAGAGCAGTTGTTCAAGGCTGCGAGGCAGTCTACATGGTGTTGGTGGTGGCTTCCACTGATGCCGTTTGAGACATGCAGTGCCGGTCAATGAAAATTTAAAAAAAAATCAGAACTTCTGAGATTTGACAGGCTGAAACCCTTTTGTCACCTAACACGTTGGCTATGCGAGGGAATATTGCAGAGGAATCCGAACTATGAAACACGTTCCGAAAACCTGGAATTTTAAAGTCAGTCATTGATTGCGCATACCAGATCTATGTGCCTATTAGTTGTTCGGTGCTCCTTAGTGACGCTTTCCAATAGAACCTATCGCAGCTTCTAGATCTGCAATAGTAGGGACACAATAACTACCAACCATCATTTCCAGATCTGGCTTTATACAGTATGTGAATGCAGTTGAAAAGCTGGGGAGGGACAAGGCATGTAGGACAAGGCATGTTTCACCTACACTAGCACGAAACCTGGGAAGCAGGGTTGCATGCAGTGTTTTGAGAGAGATACCCTCAGCGAGACACTAGTGGGATCTAGCCTAAAACTGGGCATGAAGGGAAGGGTGTTTCTGCCTCACTAACGTCATCGGAAAACTGCGTCCGAATGCTTCTAAGATGCTTTTTTTGTTTTCTACATGCTCGATTTCACTTCCCTTTTTTGCTCCACCAACGTCGTTGGCTATTAGGCCAACTGTTGCCTTGTTCGCTTTTACTGTTGGTGAGAAGTGGGATTTATCCATAATGGCACATGCCCATTTAGCAAGTAGTGAGATTGACCCACTGTGGTGCATGCCCACTTTCATGACACACTATGACTACGTGACACACCGCAATGACAGGAAACACCAACAAGCCTAGCCTCTAAGGTGCTCTGCACCTGAAAGCAGGTTACTTACGCCATCTTTTTTGTCACGTAGGAAGGCACTGTGGAGGTATTCTAGAGAAACATCGTCATTCTCATTGAGCCATTGCATCACAAAAGGTTCAAACAACCTGAAAAGCAAGAAAGTTTGATGTGAGCGTGGTTGTACAACGAAATGTGTTGTGGTCAATAGCATTAATTGCTACAGATGTGATTGAATTCAACGTAATCAAAAAGCCACATATGGTTCTTGGAAACAATCACCGAAATTAAAGGCAAATTTTTTACTCTACAATCAAACAGAACAAGTTCTACATGAACAGTTCAACTAAATTAAGAGTAGTGTAGCATTATCCAAACACAAGTAGATACTATAAAACACAGAATAATTTAATGAATTTAATGAAAGATGTCATTTAATGAAACACGTAAATAAACAAAGTAAGAGATTAAATTGATAACAACAGATAAAATTTATTTTCCCACAGCAGGAAAATTAACCTAAATTGTTGCATCGAGCATGAGATCATCACAGCTATTTAGTCCTCCCAGTGGTATCAAAGTGAACAGCAGTATTGCATACATGAAGTCAAGTATTCAGCATGGAAAGTTGGTTGATGATGGCTACTTACGAAGCATATTCAGGCACCGTGTCTTTATAGGGAGGAATGTCCTTGATGTAGTTATTGTAGAACCACTTCACCTTGAAGTGAAGGTTCATGTAGGCTGAGCTCTTGCACAGCCTCAGCTGCTCATGCTCTGTGAGGCAAGACAGGAGGGAAACGGGCACGAAAAGATTCACATGGCTTCTCTATGAAGTTTCAGTGAGTGCATGCAGTTAGGAAAGGCAACTGGGAGTATGCTACAGATCAGTCTAACACTTTGAACTGCCTGGAGGCATCAGTCTAAGGCTTTGAACTGGAATATTCAAGGGAAAAAAATATCACTGATACAAATATAATATTGTGAAAGAGATTAAGCAAATATAAACTATATATGAATTTAGGATTAAGTTTATACGGTACAATTCTGATTGAATTTCATTTTGATACAGTCATCAGCCAAATTTACTCCAGCTAATTTTTTATTAGCAAATGGCAAGTAATATAAATAAAGGATAAAGTCTGTACTGTGCACATTGCTTTCAAGGCTGTTCGGGACTAGGAATGAATGACAGCCAACCAGTGAAATTCGGGCGAAGCTTAATTTCTCGAGTAGTCCTCATTAGTCCAGTTAATTGGTAGCCTCCTCTACTTCTGTAAATCTAAAGGTCACAGTTGCCAAACCTAACATATTTCACACTACTAAAACACCCTACAAGAGCAGTAAATAAAGTCTAGGCAGCACCACTACAAGTTCTCACATAAACATTCCATCTCGCAGAGCTGAAGAAAAGTGATCCAGGATGCAGCACAAAACAGGCTAAAAGCCAAACCCCACGATTGGGACAGTTCACACAGATGCCCATACATGAGAACTTCCGAGTGCTGTAGCTGTTACTGTTATGATTCAAGGAATGTTTCTTGCGCCAAAAAGGCAAACTAAGAGAAGAGGTGCACTCGGAGAGCCGGAGACATGATTGTACTGTCCCAACCTTAGGCCTAGTTGGAAGAAACATCCAGAAAAGACATCTGATGCCACCATGACAAATATGGGTGCTCATTCCCTCTACTGCAGCAGCATCACGATGCGAATAGCCTTCGTCGATCATAGGCCATGCTTGTCCCAAAACAGTGTTCTACAGTGATCACCAGACGATGGACTTGCAGGGCTCAAAGTAATTGAGAGCTACATGTTTTAGTGAGGCTCCATAATGATATTAATAGATGATAATATATTGAGCATGAACGAAAGAAGGTGAAATGAGTCAAAAGCCAATTTTTTTGTTATACACAACCTAATAATGTTAACAGATAATCAGGACAAATAAAGCATAAGAAACACTAATTTAAGTGCAGAAATAATGACATAAAACTAAATGAACGAAAGTGAACAAATAAAAAAGCACCTCGCCGGCAGTAAAAACAACCCAAATTGCAGATTTGGTTCCCACTCCCAAAGGCTGCGGCTATTGGAGTCCGTTGGCAAATCATGCAAGGCCGATGTAAGGAAGTGTGCAACTCCACATTAAAAAAAGTAACATAAGCGCCATTTTGCAACAACTGAGGACTGCTTGTCCAAAGGACGTCAACAGCCTACAAAGCTGTGCAGTGGCGATAATACTTCGAGCCCCACTAGTATCCAGTGCAACATGAGACACAAGCACAGCTCACCCACCACATGTGAACTAAACATCAAAAAGCAGAAACAAAAGAAGTCACCAAACTTTGCTCACTACGAGAATCAGACTTGCTTGCTTGCATTTTTAACCTACATTCTAAAGAGGCTCCCACACAGACACTGCCCTATCACAGAGCAATGAATTTCATCAGCTGTGCAGAGCAATAATGTGTCAAGACAAATGCTTCATAAAAAATGTTCATTTTTTTTTCAATTCTAGCAATGCATGGCTGATTCTAGAGAAGGAACGAAAAGAGCTAATTAAGGTTGACTTTATTCTTAAAAAGATAAGAGACAACATGGAAGGCTAAGAAATGAGTCAACAAAACAAAGTGGTAATTAGTAGACAGAAAGCTCTGAGGCAGGGCTGTGTTTGTGCGTAATGCTCCTACCTGCAGGCTACTACCTAGTAGGAAGAGAGGGGTCTCAAAATGGGGGCAAGAAAAAAAAAGGGAAAGAGAAAGAGCGGGCCATCTCCGATTGCACGTCTAGTACATACCGGCCTTGGCAAGGTGTCCTTTATGGGAGAGAGCACAGGGTTCAGAGCATACACACACCCAAGGGTTAGACAGTGAGGGGGGCTCATTAGCTGCTACCACAAAGGGCAGGGGACATGAACATCAAGTTTCAAAGAATGAGATGCTCAAAGCTAGGTCCCAGGGTAACAAATGACAAGCAACGTGGCACCACTAAGTAATTATTGTCTGGCACCTTTCTGCACAAAGTGATGAAAAATAATTTAACAATAGTGGGAGACTGACCATCACGTTTCTGTGTCATTGGCTAAGCGTTTGAATGTTTAGTTATAAACTTGTGCAGGTCACTTGAATATTTAAGGCAAGTATGTCAATGTTGAGGATTGCATCTGACATCCTCTACTTTTAGCTCAGAGTAGTCCATTTTCTTCTGCTAAAAAACTGCGATCTGTAACTCTTAGCTGTGGTGAAGGAAAGAAGGATGAATTTAGGGGTTTGTTTTTTTTGTTAGACACAATATATTGAGAACTGATAGATAATTATTTAATAAGATATAATTATAAAGCATGATTCCATGGCATAATTGTCTGTCAGTTCTCATCAATATAGTCGCAGTTGTCTTGTAATATGAGTGTTCTTGATACTGTCCCCATTTCTACGGTAGGTAAAATGCCAATTTCTCAATCTCCAAACAAATATTGCCTCAGAAGTTCCTGATGTTTTTGAAATTTTGAGATGACAAAATTATTGAAAAAAAAAGAGGAAAAAATGACAGCAACACAAACACTCGAGCTGAGCACCTCATATGTGGCTGCAAATTTTCGTACATGTGTTCTAGTACATGGCATACAACTTTTATGCTTCCTCATACATACAGCATAATTTTTGTGTGTGTGCGTTCACCAACATGTACATTGCACAAATAACAACTAGAAAAAAGAAACAATATTGGTCTATACTGTAAAAGAATGTGATTTTTATTATGACAGATACTGCAAATCTTATAGAACATACTGCATAGTCAGTTTAGTGATCATGTTGTACGTAGTAAATAACATAAGCTATAATTCTAATAGTCTCCTAAAATAAGTATATATATTTTTTTAAACGAGGCAGAAGTATTTCAGTTCACTGTTTCAGCCACTAGAAGCATGTTTGTACTAAATCGCAAAGTAGTAATTATGACTGAGGAAGAGTGTGATACATATCTTATGCCTCTGATTGTGAAAAGAGATGCTTCAAGAAAACCTAGTATCTCGATCTTCTTTTTAAAAATATTGATGCAACCAGACTACTCAGATCCACTGAATAACGGAGACCTATCATGTTGATGTTCTACCTGGTAAAGTTGACCCAGAACCAATAAATATCCTGTTCTCACAATTCCCTTCAATCATCTACTGCCCCTAACTAAAGTTTCTTTACCCTTCCAACAAACACACTTTATGTACTACATAACTTGACAAACTCATTTTCTTGCTCTTTATCCTAACCTGAAGGTATGCTACAAGCATTTGTTCTTTAACTGACAGTCACTGCATGACCTTCTTGATTAATGCTGTATGTTGTGTGCATCACTTTATTTCATCATTTTTTGTACAATCCTAAGGTTCCACTCAAGTGCTTCTGTTATATTTAAAGTTTCAAGCTTGAAGTACTATATAGTATTGGAAATAGGACTGATTGCTTTCATGCTTAATGTCTTTTGAGCATATTGCATGCACTTTGTGCCACATTTTGGTTCCCCCCCCAAAAATGTGCACAAGATAAAAACCATCACAATGTAAGCCTCCCTCTCACATCTTTTTCATGATGCCATATGTCTGTTCGAAGTGCAAAAACGGTGTGCAAGGCAAAAATGGTAACAGTGGACTAGGCCGGTTATTAACTAAAGCCAAACCCTCCTAATGGCTTTCCCTTCCTTCAAGGCAATTAGCTAGCAGCGGATGCTTTACAGTGCCCAAACTGTCTGAAATGCAAGCTTCTTTGAGCAATGAAGTATTGTACATTAATGTTGTCAATTGCTATCCTGGAAATATATTCATCTTGTTATCAAGTTATCACCTAGGCATGAATATAGGAAAGATTGTGAAAATAGAGCAGCTGTGAAAACCTTCATATATCACAGAGACAGGCTATTTATTGTGTGCATACCTTGCGCCTAATGCCATTTTTTAATAGAGTCGCTAGGTTCTACATTCAGCATCGGATCTTAATAGCTTCAATGCATATTATGCAAGTAATCTTGTTTAAATAGTGCATAAACAAGAAAACCTCTCCACACTGAAGCATTACCTAGTAAAACTTGTTGCTTACCTCGTAGGTACCGAGGTTGAAAAAGAATGGGCTACAACCACGAAAGTAAGAAATATTCCTTCATGCTGTTGTTGCTTATCTCTTTCATACAATTTTAAGAGGCATTGCTGATACACATATCAGTTAATAAATTGTTGGTTTGTCTCATATTTTACATTGTATCCCATTATAAATATTTATTAAGCATTTTTACTAAAGGAAAACTGCATCATTCATGAAGATTAGATTTGCTTGAAGATTAAGAGAGGAAGAACTTTGCTTTCAATTGCCAAAAGCTTTAGTTTGGAAATAATCTTTGCTACAATAGATGATGGCGATAATAACTTATGCCTCAACATGAAAAGCTTACTGACAAAGCAAACTCTTCAAAGAATTTCAGATGCAGGTAAGAAAGTATTTGCCATGCAGAACCTTCTTTTATATTCAGGTGCATAGAAGCAGAATGATGGAATGGATAAAGACAATGCAAAGGTTTCCAAAAATGTGAGCATTCGAGGCTCACATAAGGGCAACACTGGGAGCATGCTAACAAAATAGGCATGCTCTTGTCATGGAAACAAAACTGCTAAAGGCACTTGAACAATACCTTTACAGCGCCTAAACTTCAGCTCCTGAGAGCCTATGTCTTGCTTCTTAGTGACAACATCTGTTATTTCGTTAATATAAATGTAACTTGTATTAAAAATGCAAGAATGAAATTCTATAGCTGCAATTACATTTTATTCAATTACATACTTCACCTTCTAGCATAAACGGCACACAATGAAAAGGCAGATGAACCCCTGTATTAAGAGATGCACTGCAGGCCATGATGATTTCTTGAAAGAGGGACATCATTATAGTGCTGGATGTGAACGCACACAAGAAAATGCAACGAGCATCTTGTGCATTTTCAAGTCACAAGTTATTTGAGGCTGAATAATCCAAGTGAAGTTTTTGCTTCAGCTTCAACCTCAATGATATTTTCAGTAGAAGGCTGAATATGAAACATCTTGGCTAGAAACGGTAAGCAAAAAAAATGTAAGTAGCAACAGTGAAGCTACAGGACGAAAGTGCAAGGTGCTCATAATAAGTGTTACATTAGGACCTTTTAATACATAACACGGAGTTCTTTAACAGAACCTGGAACTATCCAACGACTCACCATCACAGATGCTAAGAAGAAAAGTGGAAAGAGTAGAGCTTTCTTGCAAAGGGAAAACAGGTAGGTGGTAATGCCTCCATAACATTACATGTAAAGCCTCGGTCACCATCACTTCATGAATAATATTTAAGCTTAAAAAATTCACCATGACATTGACAAAGTGAGGATGTGATGCATAATGCCAAAACAATTATACAAAGCAAAAAAAATAAAAAGAAGTTCAGCCCATGACTAGGAAATACTTATTTTTCAGGCAGCTGTTAGGAAACAGCGAGAGATTGTAGACCGCTCACCTTCAAGAGCATATTTCAAGTCCTGCGAGAACAGACTCCATAATGTTTGCGCACTCAGGTGTCCAATGTTGAGCTCTTGGGGAAACCTGTAACAAAATCGGCACTCAAGTGGGAGCATTAGGCACCCTGAGCAGTTAACATACTGAACGCAATTAGAAATTTACAATACCATTCTCAAAAAGATTGGAGTAATTAATATACATCACTTAATTAGACTTTGGTATTGTAGAATGACAGCCCTGCTTAGGTTATGCGGTTCATTAAGTGCTTACTCCCGAGCTCTTGGTACACATTTCCATCACCAAAGTATCGAGTTGCGTGGAACATTTCTTTTATGACTTTCTCATTTTTTTTTGTTTTCACTGTTGCTTATAATTTACTAACACCTAATATGGTGCTAACACCACAATCATCTAGAGATGTGCAAGATCTGCTGATGAATCCGAGATGATGTGGCTCTGCCAGTCACTCTATGGCCATCCCTTCTACATTTTTCCCTCATACAGCATAGCCATGCACAAATTATCATTTTATGCAACTTCCCCAAGTCCTCTATTTATTTAGTTTAACTATGACCTACCAGCTCAGAAGGTGCAGGTACAGCTCACTATTCATCATTGATCAAGACTTTTCTTGCTCTGCTGGTGCGAGCATGGTAAAAGGGCAATAGTGACTATGACGTCATCATTACTAGATGTGCCAGCTAGCTATGATGCATTGCAGACATCACGGAAGTTGAGCATTACCTTCCGGTCACCTTAGGCAATGTCAGTATCGTGAGGTGCAGCATACAGATGTTGATTGTACATGTGAACTTCCATATTCTTGTCAAATATTTTTCATACTATATTTGCCGTTGAGATTTGGTGGATTATATATAATATTCATGGAGATCGATCCTATAGACAATCTCAGTAGTATGAACGCCCTTTTAGGGAGTTCACTTCTTTCATGGTAATGGTGACTATTGGCCCAAGTTTTTTGCATGAAATGTTTCAGTAACTTGTTTAAAATAGAACGTTAACAAAGGAAAGATTGCATAACCGAAATGCTTTGTTTTTGTTATAAAGTAAGTACTTTAGATGCTAAATTATTTAGATGCAAAATGAACAAAAAAAAGACATCCTTTCATGACCTCTGCTTGTCAAAAGCCATTGAGATGGTGGTGAAACATTCATGACAAAGTGAGCACGTTTGTAACCAGAAAGGGCATGATCGTCTCGTGTGCAGCTGAGGCAATCAAGAGCACGTAAAGGCTGGAATAAATATTGAGCCCAGAATACAGCAGCATGGCCCAGCGACTCACTGGTTGAGCACGGGGGCATAGCTGTTGCGATCTTCCTCGATGACGGACACCATGAGGGCGATGAGCTTGTGCCAGAAGTCAAGGTTGTGCACACTGGGGCCATGCTCCTCCTCCTTATTGTCAGGCTGCTCTACTTGGAACTCGCGGTTAAACAGCTCGTAGCAGTTTTCAAACAGGAATTGGCACGTTGACCGAAGGCACGCAATCGCACAATCCTTCACCACAGTGCTGGCCCGTGGTGGGCTCGTGAGCTCCTGGACCTGCACGGTCACACCACACAGCGCATTCCAAACATTGCAGGCATACCAGATATAGTCTTTCTTTGACAACACTGTCAACTTTGTTTAGAGATAAAGATCGCTGATGGTGCAAGATTGTGGAAGCTGCAATAGTCGGCTTGTGCGAATAGTGAATTTTAGGTTTGTAGTCAATAGTGATTTCGGTCGAATGATTTCGAATCGAGTATGAATAGTATATACATAATATATTAAAAAGAAAAAGGGGCATATTTGTCATGACCAAACCAACCTGCACAATATTTTTTTAAATGTTGAAGAAAGGCCGGTACAAATACTATTTTTTTTGCATCAAAAGAAATGGAAACAACTTTGAATTGTAGCAGAATTTTACTTTTGGTAGAATGCAAGTGATAGCCTGTTAAATATGTTACGTTTTAAAATTTTCTATACTTCGAACATATAAGTTTGTGTAAGGAGATCTTAAACTTAAAAAAAGAAATGATTCGATGTGAGGGTAATATCTTAATTTAACCTTGAAGTGGAGTTTCGTGGCAGAGTGAATTTTTTTTAGATATCTGTCTTCATTGCTCAGCACGACTTTACTGCAGTGAAACCACCTTTACAAAAAGTTACATGCCAATTATTATAGACTTAAATGTATGCTTTCACAGCTTAGCACTGCTCCACTGCAGTGTAACCACCTTTACAAAATGCACATGCGGGCTAACATGCATTTATTTGTTTGTCTTAAATAAATAAAAATTTTCTGTAATTTAAATTCTATTTGAAGCAAACTTGAATACTGCCTTACCAGTTTCAATATTCAAAGCATTCGAATATTTGTGCAAGCCTATGCAGTAATGAACAGTGATGCATATGAGCGCATCAGCCTTCTCATTCGTTATTGATAAATGTGTTAGTTTTCGTTATGATAGCTGCTGATGAATGCATGGTAATTCACACATTATGGTAAAACCAGGTGATTATGTGTGTTTTTTCTTTCTTTCTGTATACACTCAAAGGGTGTAGCACTAAATGTTAGGTGGAATCAGTGACAATTTGTTGTTTCATGCCGTTCATCGCGCACTTT
This sequence comes from Rhipicephalus annulatus, assembly GCA_013436015.1. Lineage (NCBI taxonomy): Eukaryota > Metazoa > Arthropoda > Arachnida > Ixodida > Ixodidae > Rhipicephalus > Rhipicephalus annulatus. The sequence continues at coordinate 70,753 of WOVY01005025.1, forward strand.
TTTGTGTCTGCGTTATTTGCACTGCTAATTGCACCTGATGCCAAACTAACAGGCCCCAATAGTTAAAATTCTAATGCTGGATGGAAGTTAATGCTTGTGCATTTTGACTCTCATTTAATATTTCTTTATTTTTTTGCCTGAAGATTCTGCACCAAAAATTTCACAGTTATGGATTATTCAATAGCCCTGACCGATGCTCTTCTATTCAATGTGTTGAATTTTTGCAAAGCACCACAAAACAGCACATCAAAGCTTTGCTAATAAACGCACTGTAATTTTCGCAAAACAGCATATCAACGTACTTAGCATGTGCAAGTTTATCCAAGATTTGTGTGCATTTTATCAGAATTTGTGTACACGGCGTTTGCGATATTAACCTATTCACTCAACCATTTCTTTTTGTCATTTTGCATTATAAAAAAGGCTCCTAGAAAAATTCATCTCAACAAAAATACACTGTTTCAAATGATGGAATGCATACCAATTATAGAAGACATCTCTCTATGCAAATGGAATCATTGTTTCTGTAAGCTTCGAAGTACGAAGTAAGTACTTACAACCTATGATAACTAAAATCGCCACTCATAAAATTCTACTCTAAATAATTTCTGCATTTCCAATTTGCTCTATAGTACAAGTAACACTGTGCACATGATTAATTTCTGCACTCGATTTGATATTTATCAGTGAATGTTTCTTGCAATGTAGAAAAAAATAAAAGAGTACATATGCAACTAAAACTTAAATATTATGATGCAAGTCTTGTATTAGATTTAGGCTATAATTTCACACCGCTTACTTTCATTCTGAAGAAAGTGATGCTAGTGAGTAGGTCTACAGTAGACTTCAAATCTTGCAGTTTTTCTGGTGAAGATGCAGGGAAATTGTTCTGAAAGTAAAAAAGTAATAGTTATAATAAATCCAACATGAACTTTTGTTTGCATTATTTCAGAAGCTAAAGTCTGGTATATTTTAATTTTCCACTCTGCCATAGATTTTCCATCTAAGAAACAATTTGTGTTGTTATAACAACACAGGTTTCAGAACAAAAATGATGGCACAATGACCATAATGAATAGCTAAATTTTTAAGGCATTAAAATTTCAACAAGGTATCACTCAAGATAAATTTCACTACGGAAGCTATGCAGGGTTCAATATATTTGCCGTATGTGGTAAACAGTCAGTATGAAATATCAATTACACACACACACACAAAAGGCACCAGATTGTTGTTCTTATCTTGTTCATGCATTGCAGTTTTATGCTTGCCTACAATTAATGGTTTAAGCGATTTAATAATCTACACTGCCTTCAATGCCAGGACTTATGTCAAAGGTGATAACCCCTTGTACCTTAGGCCCAGATAATCTAAATTAATAAATTATGCAAGTCTTCAGGGCCAAAATGGGTGTGATATTTAAATGATATTACATCCATTAAATCAATATCAGGATACCTGGAACCTACTTGTGTTTGGACAAAAGAGAGTATGGTTATACTTACTCTGTACATGGAGAGGTCAATTCTTAGAGAGTTATGCAAGTGGTCTAAAATTTTTACAAACTTTTCTTTCTGCAATGAAAAGAAATGACAAAGTTTTAGTGATTGCTATCAGCCACAATCAAAACACTTTGCAAAAATAATAAGCCCTACAGGTGCTCTGTACATAACAGTGAATGGAACTATAACACATCGAAAAAAATGTCACTGATGAACATAACCTATGAATCAATACCTGATGCTGGTTTGAACACCATTCATAAGGTCTTTGAATAAAACGAGTTGTGAAGTACACATATACATGTCTGCTCTTGGTATTTGCATGCCATGACATGGCTTCATAGCTCCATCACTTCTTGAAACTGTTTTCTATAATAGTTTACATCCATGTATTTCTCATGACTATATGGGCACTTTGTAACAATGCTAGAACTGAAATAGCTGGTGTCTTGTGATATCCCAGCAGAGAACGCTCGTATGGAGTCAAAATTCTGTTCACGTAATTGACAAAAATCACTGAAGAATTGAAATGTTTTAATCAGTTTGGCGGCATTATGCCTTGTAGAATTATGGGATGTAAGAGAACATGATGAAACTAAATTTTCAATGGAAAAAATTGGTACTTGAAGGGGATAAAACACAATGTCCATGTCACTTGCGTTGACACAGGCAAAAATCTATGGCACTTATCAAATTCAGAAACACATATAAAATCAGTTTAAAAACTGTAAGTGTAAATACAAAGTGATGCAATTATAACCAAATCTTTCTTGAAATTTCTGGAATGGTAGACCAGAAGACACAACATTGTGTCATCCAAAGTAGGGTTTGGATAAAAGAGCAATAAATAGGCCAGCGCATGTATTTCTATCCTGAGGCCTTCCCATGTGTCTGAAAACACTTCAAGACCTCTTCTGTACGCTGCCCAAAAGGCTTAAAGAGCTTTCTTCACCTTCAACAACACACAACACATTGAGAGAAAACTGGCACAATGCAATAAAAGACATCTTTGAAGACTTACGCCAAAATTAGAAGCAGCAAAGCGGTCACTGGCAGAAACCGCAGACGATGCAGCCGTGTGTGCATAGTAAGCATTGATGTTGGCGAGGAGGGTGCTCATCACAGCAGGCACCCCTTGGCACATGTATTTGACTGACAGGCAGTGGAAGTGCCTACAATAGAAAGTGCAGGTGGGTTGCATATACAGAATGCTCACCTGTAGCCACAGCAGCAACATTACAAATGGCTAGCTTCTTGCCAACACCAAAAGTGTTGTCTTTAAAAAATTCACTGGACAGCAAGAGTATGTTCTGTGTGCTATTGAGACATTAGGACAGCCTAAGAATGTAGTATAACCTAAAGTTCATTATCGTTATCAACTGCTGAATAATTACTGCAAGAAACTGGCTTTGTTTAGTTTAGAGGACACCATCATGCACCTGAAGCAGGATATATGCATGTGCACAAAGCATTTTTGCGTTCATAGTCAACAAGGTAAAAAGTGGTTTTATTTGATTAAAAACAGCAAAAGAGATAAAACATTGTGCAGTGGCTTGTGCCAATGCTTCATCCTGGGCTTCTATGTCATTTTGAAATATAAAAAGCACTTTTCAGTGATGCTTTTTTTTTCGAAAGTCTGCCCTTAGGCATAATATCATCATTGATCATTGATGCTTGTAGTTGTCTATAATAAAACGAATGCCAGTCACGAGTTAGTGGCAGTTTACTCGAAAGCTGGTCCCAAGAATATTTTTAAACCACTTTAGTGTTGTTGTTCTGTGTGCATCTGATGCCATATTTAGACTTAACATATAAGCTACTTTCTAGGTATTCTTGAGATTGAAGGCAATGTTTGGTACCTTGTTGCAAAAAGAGTGCGAGGAAGATGTTATATATTATACATGATATATTCAGAAGCAGCAGAGTGTTTGGTGCACAAGTCAGAAGTGTATAGAAAGCTCTCCACGATGGACACGGTGAAGAAAGCTGGGCCCAAAACCTGAACATCAGTAAATACACTTCCCATTGACGACAATAGTTAACAGTTATTATGAGCACGCAATTAGCACATGAATAAAACACAAGAAATATTGAATCTTTTCTGTTCAAATAAATATGCATAAGTAACTTAAGCCCATATATGCCTTGTGGCTCCCGTCTCGGCACAAACTCAGTATAATATAGTTTCGTAAACAAGACATGGCCAACTCGGTACTTACCAAAGGTTCATGGATAAAGTGATGTGCTACACTTCACATCACCACCACGTGATAATGCTAGTATGATGCACAAAACTATGGGTACAGGGCATGTATGCGGCTGACATATGTTGTCATGACAACATATGCTTCAAGAAATAAATCTTAAAAGGCTTTCTCGATTCCTTGGTATTAGAAAGGGACAAATGTAAAAGTCAAAGCAACTAGCAGAGATCAGCTATTGTGGCTTTGAAAAATCTGTAATGTATGCAAATGCCCGAAATCTTGCAGATTAGAAAAAACCCTCAGCAAATATGCAGAAAGATGAAGACAAATTATTACTTACGTCATTGCCTGATATATAGATTCTATCCCATATCTCATTGCAAACTCGTCCACAATTTCTTGTGCAGTTTCCTCAAAGTAGATCTTCCAGGCATCATCCTGCAGAAAAATTACTGGCATGTGAAAGTTCAAATAAATTTTTTTTTGATAGTTCGTATTTTATTGACAAATGAAGGTCACTTTTTTAACTTACAAAGCAGCAAAATGGTGTGAATAAATGTGCAAAAGAGATCAGTATATCTCAATGATACATCTACAGTTGGTTCCACGTGAAACCATAATAAAATTATGGAAATATCTGAAGAAATATCATGAATCTTGGAAGTATAAAGATAAGCAGGAATGACTGTCCTACTTGAATTTTGTTAAGTGCCACGCATAAGATAGTGTTCTTGAACAATGTCAACAACAATTAGAATCTTGGGTTTCTGTCAGCACTTCTACAGCACTGCCTATCCTCAATGTTTTGTGGTATATTTCGACATCTGCCAACACTACGTGCAGCACTTATATGAACATTACGTTGTACATTTACGAATAGTATGCAGTACTATGCTACTTTTTGTACTCCTCTGAAAGCCATTGCCCTGTTCCCTGCGTCATGCTATATGCCTATGCACATGACAGTCAATGGTAATTCAAAGCACTTACCCCCTTAGCTTCTGGCAGTTTCACCATTCCTCCATTCTGCTCACACAAGTAATAAAACAGGCTCTGAAAACACATTAATGAATGTTAAACTTGTTGACAATCAGCGATAACATTCTACAACATACACATAATGCAGGTGAACGTCTCACAGCCAGCTTAAGGGAGGGAATGGATAGCAAAGACAGGTGTACTAACTACTACTGCCCATCGCTTTGTTATTTTTAAAGCAAACCTCCCAAAATATTGCAAGTTGCTTGAATAGAGATTTTACTAGTTTTGTGAATTTGGCAAGAAAATATCAAGTCATTCTAAAGATAATAAACATTTACACATTTTGATATTCGTATTCTTTAAGGAACATTTGAGAATAAGATTCTGCGTGTAAAACGGTGAAATATTTTCTGGTAATTACATGTGCCTAGGGTATCCTTTTGAACCCAAATAATAATTATTGGTATGACCATTCTTTAGTTAAAAACACAGATGCTTGTATATTAGAATTTTGGGGCCTCTTCTTGAAGAAAAACTTATGTAAAAAATACAATTCTTGTGGCATCACCGTTCTTTTGGTTCAGTAAAGTTGCATCTTATTCAGAAAGAAGTCACAAAAGTCTGCACTTTATAGCTACAGTACTAACTGAGAGAATGTTCCTTTCTGATGAAAAGTAGTGTTTGGAGAAAATGCCACTTGAAGTTCGAGTTACCGCAGTGCAGTTACGGGATGAGGAGTGTTTGGGTCAATTTTTAAATGCTTTTTACTGCGCATAACAATGAGACACTTCGTGAAAGCACTTGCCAGTAATTATAGAATATCGCGCCATGAAAATTGAAAAATTGCATTTTTTGTTGATTTTGCCATCCATCCCCCCATTTAAAGGGGTTCAGCAACACTTTTTCACTAGGGTCAGGAAACACCTTTCAATAAGTAGTTAAGGTTCCTGAGAACATGTGAGCCACACAATATAGTGAAGCATGTGGCCTGGAATTTACAATTAAGTTTTAAAGTGAGCTGGAAATTTCTTGCTCTCCTCTTGAGAAATGGTGCCATACACCCAAATGTCTATGCCATAAACGCAAAGTTCACGGCCATTGGCTGATTTGAGCTTTGTAAGCTGCTTAGTTACCTCAGCTGCCGGGGGACACCACGATATGCTTGTGCGTGCTCAGGGTCAAATTTATGGCAAGGCTAAAGTATGCATACAAGAAAAAAAGAAGAAATGAAAGCACTCCAACTCATGCACACCAACAAATTGATGTAGTCCCTTGCTCCCTTGTAAACCGTAAAGGGTTAAGAATCTAAGTTAAGGCAATGTCTTTTTCTGGTGTGTCACCCTATCAGCTGTACACACCATGCATAACAAGAAAGAGGCTACATTCTTTCACAAGAATCTGCACACACCCACATTGCATATTTGATGAAACATGCCTTATCCAATGCTGCGATCTACCACTTTGAAGCTTCTGGACTGTGACATCTGTGCACTTCAACTTATTAGACATAAAGAGCTAATACAACAGCTATGCAGTTCACAGTATTGCATTACTGAAGGTTGGCATGCAGGCATGAAGATAACTAAACATGAACACAATGCTGTTAGAACATACAGATGCTTCTGAAGCCACCCTAAGGTCATCAGCTGGAAACTCATGCTTGACAGAATGTGACAGCGATATATTGCTATGCAATATTTGCGATATTGCTACGCGCTATGTGCGCAAAAATTTTACGCACATAGCGAGGCCGCTTACACAGCTCCTCAAGAAAGAAGTCCCGTTTTCATGGGGCTCCAAAGAGGCTTCTGCGTTCTCGACTCTCGTCGCTCTTCTCACTACCCCTCCAATTCTGGCACACTTCAACCCTGCTGCCCCTACAGAAATCCGTACAGATGCAAGTGGGCATGGCATTGGTGCAGTGCTGGCTCAGAAACAACATGGCCATGATTGCGTTATTGCATATGCCAGCCGCCTCCTATCCGCCCCTGAATGTAACTATTCGATAACAGAGCGTGAGTGCTTGGCTCTTGTATGGGCGGTGGCGAAATTTCGACCTTATCTATACGGACGCCCATTTTCGGTAGTTACTGACGACCACTACGCACTCTGCTGGCTCAACTCTCTGAAAGATCCATCAGGCCGCCTTGGTCGCTGGGCTTTGCGCCTGCAAGAGTTTTCCTATTCGGTGGTCTACAAATCTGGCCACCTACACCGTGATGCCGATTGCCTCTCCCGGTACCCTGTCGACGATCCTGAGGACACTGACGAACGAGCCCACGGAGAACTCTATCTTGTCAGGGTCCGACTTCCTTAATATTAGGGAAGAACAGAAGCGTGATCCAGAGCTGCTTGACATCATCAGCCGTATGGAATCCTCCACAAATGATGCTTCCGTCCGCTACTTTGTCATTCAAAAAGGGTGTGCTATACCGTCGCAATTTCCGACTAGACGGGCACAACCTTCTGATTGTTGTGCCTAAGCATTTGCGCTGCTGTGTTCTCACCGGACTTCCCGACGCTCCCACGGCTGGACACCTTGACGTATCCCGCACATACGAGTGCGTCCGGCACCGTTTTTTCTGGCCAGGCCTTGCTCGTTTGGTACGCCGATACGTTGCCATGTGTGACCTATGCCAATGTCGTAAAACACCGTCGCTGCTAGCTGCTGGCCATCTTCAACCAATTGACATACCCGCGGAACCATTTTACCATGTTGGGTTAGACCTGCTTGGTCATTTTCCCACATCAACATTGGGAAACAAATGGATAGCCATTATTACAGACTACGCTACATGCTACGCTATTACGCAAGCTCTACCGACCAGCTGTGCAACCGACGTCGCTGACTTCTTGTTATGGGACGTTATATTGATTCGCGGTGCTCCGAGACAACTTCTCACAGACCGTGGCCGTACATTTCTATCCCAAGTCATCGCCAACATTCTGCGTTCTTGTTCCACGCAACACACACTGACAACCGCTTACCACCCTCAAACAAACGGCCTCACAGAATGATTTAACCGCATTTTAACAAATATGCTCGCTATGTACATGTCGCCCGACCACTGAGACTGGGACCTTGCCTTACCCTACGCAACTTTCGCGTATAATTCATCCCGTCACGACACAGCGGGCTTTTCGCCGTTCTACCTATTGTACGGAAGAGAGCTGACTTTACCACTGGACACAGTCATCTCAGCTCACACCTCGTCCACCAGCGAGTATGCCTGCGACGCGATTGCGCGAGCCGATCATGCCCGTGAGCTCGCTCGCGCTCGGCTGATAGCGTCGTAAACCAACCAATGCCGTCGGTACGATGCGGAACATAGAGACGTACATTTCGCTCCCGGTACCCTCGTTTTACTCTGGTCCCCTTATTGTCGGCAGGGCCTATCCAAAAAACTTCTGTCTCATTACACGGGACCCTACCGTATATTGCGTCAAGTAACACCTGTCATCTACGAGATCAGCCCCGTCTGTCCATCATTATCTACTATGCAGCCCAGTGATATCGTACACGTCTCGCGGATCAAGCCCTACAATAATGCGTCAGATAACGACCTATAAAGCACTGGGACGGTGCCTCCGCTGCCGGGGGTCATGCTACGTGCCAGTGCATGGAGCTGAAGAAGACAAAGCAGATAGACTGGCACAAGCTAATCTGTGTGGCTCGCGCTTCTCGCCTAACCGGCTGTAAATACATCGGTGACTACCCCTCTGAGTCAGTCTCCTTCCCGTAATAATATCAGCAGGGAACTAAAATCTTATGCAAAAGGGATTTTTTTATAGAGTGGCACTTCTTTTTCTAGTGATTGTCATATTCCCAGATACATTATTGTACCTAATGTGCAATGCCTAATGAAGTCGATAAAACGGTTGCTTGGGCTAGTTGAAATTTTGGAATCGACACGTGTTGGAAGCACCCGTGTTGCATGCTGTCTTATGTCCTCGTTTTTTGCACTGTGCAAACATGTCAATCAATGTCTTATGACATCACCATAGTTCATATCTGCTAATTACATAGCTAAGAATAAGTTTCCAAACCGTTAAAAGACAAAAGAATTATAATGAAGTCAAAGGCATGGTGCCACACTGCAATATTGACAAGCAAAAAAAAAAAAGTCCACGGAATTTTTGTATTGCCAGTCCTTGCTGTAAATGAAAGTCTAAGCCCTTTAGTATATGAAAATGTACTGAAAATCACAAGACACTCTAGATATATACTACTTGTTTCCTTAAACTAGTTTCAGTGCCAGAGAATGCACTACAATGTAATAACACTCTGCGTCACTCTGTTTCTACAGTCACTGCAGCTGCCACATGCAAGCAGATTATACAAGATACTCTGGCTTATTTTGTTATTGACAACATATTCAAACATAGTCGTAATGCTATAGGAAATTTTGCACTTTCTCATCGTGATAATGTTGCCCCCTCCCCCATCAGTAATATTCCTATAATATACCAGTGTGCATATAAAATTAATGTCTTGTAATAGGTTTTCTCAACCTCTATGCTTGACAAACGCCACCCTTTTGTCAAAAAAGTGTCTAGTACAGTTCTCACAAATTCAAAAATATGTGTAAGTAATTTTAATTGTCATAAAGGTTATCACAAGCAGGTAAACAAAAGCTACATCGATAAGCCCTTTTTTTTGTATGCTGCTTCATAATGTAAATAAATAGTACAACATGCAGTGTCCAGACTATTTTGCTTACTCATGAGATACGCACTTTGTGACTGGCTGAAAGTAGGGACTAAAGCACTTATTGCTAAACAGGCAATCCTACCTCATGTAGACAGGTGTATTGCACATGGTATGGCGCAACCTTTTCTTCACCCTTTATCTCAACGTTGATATGGAGACGGATGGCCCCCGACACTGCAGACTTGTCAGTTCGTTTCTCTGCAAGAAAAATCGTGTACAAAAGTGTTACTAGCAAGTATCAGAAAACTGATTAGCTATTCCTAATTGACAAAATGTTTGTGCCCTCACTCATTGACCAAAAGGAACAATTTTATGGGATATTCTGGCAACAGGTTGCATTTAGCATTAAGGTTCCCAATTCATGTTTTAAACTCACCAAGGTTGTACCAGACGTCCATCTCTCCGCTCAAAGTTCTGACTTCAATGATTGTTTGGCCAAGAAAATCGTCCGATTCCCTCGTCAACTTCTGCCGCAACTTTGACTTCAAATCGTTATCTTCATCCCTGCAAAACGTTTTTGAGTGCTGCGGTTTGCATGTTGTAGAACTCCGACAAGACACAATAATAAAAGATAGCTCTAAGGCAAACTTTTCACTTTAATTATAGGGTTGCCACTGACTACAAAGCATGTTTGCTGTAACAGCTGTGCACCACTAGTAAATGAAGTATCGTCTAAACTACAAAATAAATCACAGTATCTTGTCATTGTAATAAAAAATAAGCTTGATTTATGAGAATGTTGACAATCGAAAATTTGTAAAGTAAGAATGCATGCTAAAGGTATACTATCTTTGAATGAAGTAGAAAAAATTTAGGTAACTCACCAAACTCGCACTTTAATACGGTCCGAAGAGTTATGGCATTCACTGCAAAGGAACATTTGCAATTCAGACATTCAATGCAATGTATTAAATTTGAACTAAAGCACTGTGTAGTTAATAACTGGCAAGTAAACAGTAAAAGTTACTGACTAACTCAATTAACATCTCAAAAGCAACATTGTAGTGAAGAAATAATGCTGCTTAAGGTTTACTCTAACCACTTGGGGTCATTTAGTGTGCGATAAACAACACCCAGTAAAAATTTTTCGTTGCCACTGCTGAGAGTGGGATTTGCAGTGCCCTAAAGAATAGCCACTGAAATTCGGCAGCCGTTTCTCAAAGGAAATCATAACTGGGATATGAGTTTGTGCACTGCCTATGTTAAAGCTAAAAGATAATTTTTTTCAAGGATTGAACAGCAATGCAGTGCAGGCACTTGTCATGTCTCACAGTAGCCTACAATAATCTATTGATGATGAATGCTTGAGTTATGATATTGTGCTGAGGATGTGCCAAGTCAGTGAGCCAGAACTTGACCGTTTATTATTGTGTGTCCCTCATTTTCTTCGGTACCTTAATTACTAATGCACTGTTGTAGAAAATATTGAAATTTTATACTGCCTCAAGTACCAATCTGTCAGTGTAACCTAATTGTTATTCGTCCTCCAATAAGAGCTCATCACAATATATAAAAAGTACTGTCAAAGTAAAAACAACTAGGTTGATGTCATAAATAACAATAAAAAAAGGTATTTGCCAAAAATTTAACTGTTGCAAAAATAGCGATACAAAGAAGGAAGAAAAACGATAATGAAGTGTTTCTCAGCAAAACGGCATTAACAGAATGTCTTATGTTAAAACTCAATTGTATATAAGATGTCCCTCTCTAACAAAAAAAAAAAATTAAAAAAAAATCTGCCAGGCCTGCCTAGAACGCGCAGCACAGTCATAGTGAAAGCTGGAAAAGCAGCCCTTCTGGAGCCTTTTAAAACTCTCTTTGGATAACTCCTACAAGCAAACTAGCGCGGTGCCCACTACGTGATGAATAATCACAATTTTTGTATAGTGGGGACGCATGCACTGTAGCATTCTGCAGAGAAGTGTGGTACCCACTACACACTTCCAAGGAAGTTTGTGCAATTTTTGACGCTGTGACTGATGACCATGAAGAATTACATCTAAAGCATTTGTAATGGGTTGTTGCATTTGACGACCCACTCGTTACGCAATTCACATTTTGTGACGCCTGGTTGTTCATTTGCTGTTCTGAAGTGCTTCATTATCATATTAACGCGATTCCTATGCCAACATGAAGCCTGCCTAGGGTCGGCTTGCAACGAAGTTACAAGTACTGGCATGGCTCAGTGTTAGATTACTGGACTGGCATGCAGGGAACTCAGGTTCGAATCCCATTATGTCCATGCTGTTTTTTTTTTCATTTACCAAGTTCTTTTTTTCTTTGTTTCACATGCTAGTAGTTATGGACACCCGTGGCATCGTCAGACAACTAAGGCGCAAAAAATGGCCCTTGTTGTGACATCGTAACAGCTTTTGCTGTAAAAAATAAAATGGAAAGATATACTCACAAGCAAAACTTTTCATTCCAGACTGGATTCAGGTCTCTTGGCATAGTTCGTGTCCTTTTCTTGGTTTTGCCAACTTGAACTGTTACATAGGGATCGCTTGTGCCACTTTTGTCTTTCGCTATGAGACCTTGCGCGCATATGACTGCACACAAAGCCAGACCAGGTGGTGTTGATTATCAATTCAAATACAGTTTTGCACATGGACAACACAGTGTGTACAAAGTAATGATGTGCACAAACCATGACTGTCCCTACATGTATTGAACAAGCATTCTGGACTTCCAGCCACTTGTTAAAACTTGTTAAAAATAAGCTTATATATTACTGAACAACAGGTAGTAAACAATGAAGTAACGGAGCCAAGAAAGATGAAATTAAGGATGATGTATGCATGAAGTTACACACTTAAGGCTAGCGTAATTAACTATAAGAACAAATATTTGTCACTTATTGTTTATGTTTCAGTTTCTAATATGTGAAAAATATAGCAACTATGAACAATTAATGAGATGATAAAAGAATGACCTTAATTTTTTAAAGACAGCAATAACGTGCTCAAATTCGACCCTGATGGCACAGTGGACTTCCATTACTTCAACACAGGTTAACATACTTCAATATTTACATTGGTAATGTTCTAGACCATGAAAATTTGGAACATCCTTAAGGCTTTCGAATGTCAAATACCAGACGATTAAAATAACTGTGATTTACTGGTAGTGAATGTACAAATGCTATCAGGGACAACAGCGTGCCTGCACTAGAATAGGGGGTTCATAAGAAAATGAGAGTGTGGTACTCTGTTTATAATAAACACCGCATGTGAGAGACAATAATTGCTCTCTTGTGTTTGTCTCTTCTAAAAGGGTTTAACTGCATTGAAAGCACACTTTCAGAACATAGCCAGACAGGGATACTATGAATAGCCCAGTTTAGCTGTCCCCCGCAATGCGCAAGGCAGTTTAAGATGACATTTGATGAAAATAATTCAATGTAAACTCCCAATAAAGTGTTCATGTCCTGGAAAGATGCGTACACTACAAGTGCCACATGTATCACATCACTTCAGGCAATGAAAACCAATTTTCCAAGTCCTATCACAGTCGAAATATTGGAAGTCAACAATGGAAGATACCTACAGTGTATGGCTGATTTATTAACCAAGTGATATGGCAGCATACCTTTTTGACCTGGATTTCTTATTAGCACATTAAATACATAGTACAGAATGTACAACTAAACCAGTTGAGTTAATATAGTCAAGTTAGGTAATCTTTCTCATAGTCCAATTTAAGTGACTCTCAGAGATGTGCCAAACGCATAGAAACTTTTCACAAGCTTTAAGTGATAATATACCATCTATATATTTCTCTTTTCTTAATGCAACAAAATTATTTACTAAATAATTTCCAGCATCAATGACAGATATGCCTCAAAGGTATCTAGGTTTTATGCCATAACAGCGCAGCTTATTAGAATTAAGTTATAAGCTTACCTATCAACTGCTCTTTCATGAACTGCCATTTGCTTCCTAGGATGATACAACTCGGAACACAATCTAATGTGCAAATGCACCATAAAAGTGCAGTGTATTCAATGAGAACTAATCTTTTGTCAGAAATTCCTCCTTTCAGGAGAGTAAAACCTCACTACAACAACAACAACCAAAAAAATTCCTTGGTGCCTTTTTTTGGTGTGTGTGTAGTCGTGCATGCTTCTAATGAAATTCTTTTGCTGATATATTTCACAAAGTTTTTCTTTTTAAGGCAACCTAATCAAACTCCAGCAAATACATGTAATAATTGAATACCACATGTTTAACGCTAAAAATAAAGGCAGAAGTTCAGGCGAAGATAGAAGCGTTAAGAGATAGAAGCGTTTGAACACACGGTAAAACTGGAGCCTATGTTTCGACAAGTCAGCTCCAGCGAAACCCCCCCATGTTCACGAGTTTTCTACATGTGTAATATTAGAACTTAAAGGAACACTAAAGTAAAACAATGAAGCAGTTTAGATTGATAAATTGTACTTTGAAAAACCTAACGTTGCTAATTTCCCCATCACAGGTACACTAATAGAGGAGAAAAACAAGGTCAAAGTATAACTTTTACATTTTGTCCTGAAAGCTCGGATTTTAAAGTGCATTTTTTTATTTTGCTGATATTGGTTTAATGAAAGTCATTGAAACATCGTACTTTAAGTCTCTGAGCCCCTCGGAGGACAAAGTATTTGATCTTTAGTGATCAGGAGCTACGTAGGCTCTAGTAGACGCTGTCAAAATCTATGACGTAAAAGCAATTGGTGCGGCATTTTCAAGGTGACGTCACCACCCGCAATTCGTTTTTGCATGTTTTTTGGCTTACCAAGCATTTTATCATCGCAAGTGTGGAGATTTTGTTGTTGTTAAAAGAGTAATTTTCTGATATGAGAAAAACTGTTTTTCTCTTTAGTGCTCCTTTAAAGAGTTAAAAAAAATTCCTATACTAACATGAGGAGAGGTGCACGACACCACTAAAATACATACCTTTACTTTTTGTGAGTCATAATGAAAGGGATGCAATAAAGCACCACTAAGTCAGAGTTGGCTAGGTCAAGGAATTGCTCACCACTAATAGTAATGCCTGGGGCATGATAACAGTTTTTTTCCTGTCATTGTAGGGTACTTCGTGTGACAATTTATATTGCATTTTGTTTGCCATTTTGTAGCCACATGTTGACACATGTTGTCCCGCATGTTACGGTTTGGTATTTTAGCGCACGTAATTTTATGTGAATTTTGAACGTTGTTTCGACTTCCTTTTTAAAATAATTTGTTCTACAAAGGGAGCTTGTTAAGTGAGGTTTTACGGTATCCATACTGTGCAGTATTTTCATTGCAGGTCTGTACTCGGTAGGACCTATAGATAATAAATAGCTTTTCTACTGCAACATAGAGCCAAATTTTTTTTGCGCTATTTTACAATGCAGTACCAAATAGCTTTTGAATACCAGACTGACCAAGCCTCAGCTGATTTGCGCAAGTTGCTGGGCTCATATGGCCTGTGAATACTTACTGTACAAGAAACAATGTTGCAAGTGCTATTAGTTTTAGTATAATTAAATAAAGGCGAGAAACACCTTGAGATCAACAGTACCTCTGCAAGTAAGTATGTTGTCAACAACACGTGATTTTGCACACACATGGCACAACAGGTTGGTCAATGTAAGGCTGACTGAATGAAGTTTTTCCCACGAATAAGTACAGCTGATCACTGCAGGAAGCTGAACATGCACAAAGCCCCATTCATTAAGTTCATAAAGACACAATACCTAAACAAACTTAAACAAGTGGTGATCCAAAAGTTCTTGAAAATACGCAAACCTCCCCTAACAGAGTAGAGGATGCTGCTCTGTTAGAAAATCTTACCGTGTCTATAGTGAACTAATCTGAAAGTTTTACATGACAAGAATGACGAGCATTGTACACACTTTAAAGCTCACATTACGGCACCTCAATGGTGTTTCACAATGGTGATGCTCTGCATCTGGATTATGACGATCTTTCTATGGATTATGCCTGTCCACCTCTATGCATACTTTTGTGGGTGTGAGGAACATAACTTTCTCTGTATTATTTTTATTTTTTAAAGATCTGACATCCCATGAAAGAGTGGCAACATACAAGTAAAGAAAGAACACCGTGAAAGGACAATATTATACAGTACAATAAAAGTACAATAAAAACTTCCAAATGAGCTTATCTAAAGTGGTGCAGCACTCCGCTCTGTTTTACAAAAGAGCAGTGCGATTTCAAGAAGCTTTGGATCACTCCTTGTAAGACGTCCTTCAGCATGGACTGCGAATCGAAGTTGCTTGAAGACATAGGGTAGCTGTGAGGAACATGGGAAAGCCTATTATGTGAGAGGAGCCTTAGCGACATGCAGAAAGCACAGGAAATGTTGACATGCTGTAATTTGCGCACATACAAGGGTACTTGCAACATGCACAGCAAAGCCAATGCGCAAGCATTTGAAAGGAGGCATACCAGGTATCGGGAAGCGTGGGAACAAGGATAGCAAATGAGTTCAATCAGTGCATAACTTGAAGAATGGAAAGAAATCGGCTAAGAGAATCTCCAAGTAAGGCAAAGAACATACAAAGAGGCATGGTGAAAACTCTCTCCCAGTTACGTACCATAGCCTCTTACACTGTTTTTTTCCGGACCATCACAAAACAGAGATCACATGCAGAAATTCTACTTGAGTACAGCGAGGGTCATGACACATATTAAGGTATTGTGAAATAAAACTTTACCAGCATCAGCTGCTAGTACTACACAGTGGTGTTGGGCAAGTTCCATGATTGCACGAGGCAAAAGTAGCCTTCATGTAGACTGCTTACATCAATGTGCGGCAGCAGCAGATTATTCTTTTTAAAAGCAACTATCAGAAACAAAGCACTCATATCTCAAATGTCAATACCTTTTTCTCTATAGATGTCAATGTTCTGTGTATGTAGCGAAGCTAGAAATTATGAGGAATCTGTTGCAGACACCTTTCAAAACTGGTGTCACAACCACAGTCCAATAATGGCCCTTTCTCATTGCTTTGCTGGTGACCTGGCAGTAAAGAATATGCAGGAGGCTATGGCAACACTCAAAGCTGAATTTTTTTCCATTCTTCAAATACCATGACATTTCCAGTCAGGTAAGGCAAGAAATACAGCTACTGTTGTTCTCACATGTAAAAAAAAAAAAATTCTGTAGGGACTGTAAGTATAGGTCGCTAACTCATAGAACAAGCATAGCCCAATTGTATAAATTGTCAGAGATGGTTGTTTCTTAAAGTATACCTTGACAACCAAGAAATGTTGTACAACTGACATGTTTTACTGCGATGTCTTGCAGTTTCTACACATAGCTAGTCTAAATTCTGCTGAGGAACCTTTTGGAAATATATAGCTATATACTGTACTTGGCCTTCTGCGTTTAGTGAGTGTGCGGTACCTGGTAATGCAACAAAAAAAATGACAACAGTTCAAATAATCTCCATCTAAACACATACATCACTTAGTGTACAGCTCATCTCCAACTTTTTCTAAAATCAACATATCTGTATTCTGTAATAGGAAGAGTAGTCAAGAGATGTGCATTGCTTATCCAATTCCATGACTTGTGAGTGGAGCCACATAGATTAAAGTACATTTCACTATTTAAACCTAAACCTTTATTTACTGGTTTAATCAGTGTACAATGATTACTCAAAACAATGCCTCAACTTTTCGTTCGTGAGAACTCCTGCTTATTACACACCCACCGCCGAATAAATTAGAGGTATAACATAGAAGCACGGCTGATAAACTTCCAAGCCAGCTCTCCCTTCCAGATTATCTATACGAGGATACGTCATGCTGTGCTCGTAAGGGTATGCCACCCAAGAAAGGATCGAAAACAGAAGCCCAGATAAAAGTGGACAGTGCACCCACGTGTGGTGTGGAGGGGGCAGAACCCATGCCTCTACAGGTCTCCTCCTACTAGTGATACTAGATGGAGTAGCTCTATATTCGCGGACAACTTTTTTTGGCAATGAAGGGAAAGCTATGGGGGCGGAGATACTACACATGTACTCCTCCTCCCAAGTAGACCGGTCGTTGTACTCCTCCTCCAAGTAGTCGTTGAAATGACTGGATGGCGACGAGCACTCACCGATAGGCGAAGATGCCATTTTGACAGTGAGGTGTAGGTAAAACGAGCGACGTTTTTGCAAGTGCTAAAACGCGATATGACACTGCATGAAATAAAAGAATTATGATATGTCATTGGTGTGAGCTGCGCCTCCTTAAAAACATCCCTTAGAAAATAAAGTGATGTTGTTTTTATAATTTTCACGTGGATAATACGGACGCAATTGCGGGACTATTTTTTTCAGCAGTGACACATGCCCACTTTGGCTCCGTAGCGTCCTCTTCATTGCCAAGAAAAGTTGTCCGCGAGTATAGCCATGAGATGCAAGAGCCAAAGGAAGTATGTGGAAGGATTAACTTCCGACATACGTATGACAAGCAGGCTGTGATGCGAACAGAAAAACACAGCCTTCAGCTATAACTAAGCTTTCACCTGAGTCTCGGCATTCTGTGCCTGAAAGCGCTTTCATAATTTGTGTATGCAGCAAATCTGGTTTCATACTCGATTGAATGCGATGTATCTTATTTATGATAGGAGAGCTTCATTTATACTATGGTGTTAGATTACGACTGTTTCAAGAGTAATTCAGGAATCAAATAGTAATGGTACTAATCATAGTAAAAGAAATAATGATAATAATAATACTTGTTATTATAACCCTTTTATAGGAGACTTCTTATGTATTGCAAAACAAAAATGACTGCCATAAAACAAAAGTCGAAATATTGTATCTAAACATCAAACTCATGGTTAGTAGGTCAACTACCTTTTTCTAAAAAAATAAAAAAGAAAAAAAATCTAGGGGCCAATTATAACAAGAAATCACAGCTGTAGACTGCTTGCTTCAATGTGTTCAGACACAAAATGCCAGTACTCCCAAGCGAAATGCACCAGTCAGCCAGAACCAGCCATGACCAGCCTAAGCACATTCCTTGCATTTGTAATAGTCAAGGAAGAATGCGTAAAAATTGAAATAAGGGATAGAGCTATAAAACAAATTAATGTTATGCAGCATTAAGAAAGTGACATTTAAAAAATAAGCAGAAAACCAAATGAGATGAGTTCTGAGGTAAGAAGAAAAGAGAGTCTGGCCACATGAGGGCGGCTGGCATGACGCTGGTACCTGTGATGGCAATTTTGCACGACCACTTCGACGTGCCCTCGAAGATGGATTCTTCAGCTTGCTGGAGGGCGTCAATGTGACTGTCAGCATCAATCGAGAAAGTCAGCCTGCAATAGTAGCAGAAGGTGGCTCTCGATCTTTGCTGCAATTAGAGGCTGCCATAATCTGATGAAATCTGTGTGGTTTTTTGAGATCGTTGTCATCCTGCTAATTTTGCTGCCGAAAGGTAATGCATGGAACACACTTTCAGGCAGCATTAAGCAGTATTCTCGTGAATATTTTTTGAAAGCTATATACCCATTCAAGGTTTGATTATTAATATTAGGCACCATGTGAATAAACGCCAAAATACATTTTATACTTAAAAAAAAGAAATAAGAGAGTTGCTTGCAAATCATGATAATGTCCAGCTTTGACTTATAATGCTACATGCAATCTTACCATGGCTTCATCAAATGCAGGATATTTCCTTTTCATGATGATCGCGAGTAACAAAATCATAAACACAGTTCTGTAGTGATACAAACCATTGAACTTGAAACATGCTTCAAAAGTGTGTCTTTCATTTGGCATTGCAATGCAACAACACAGTTGTCATAGTTGCACAAGTGTCACACGATTGCACGAAAAACTGTTGCGTGGCACACACAAAACTCGGAGAATGTGCACAAGAGGTTTTTGCATGAGACACGAGGCAGATCACTAGACAACAACTTGTGCAAACGAAAGTGAAGGAACCATTCAGAGGTAAGTTTCAGACACTCAACAAAAAAACAAAGCACAGCCATGAGTGGGTTACGATAGCACAAGGCAGGTGTGGAGGGGAAAGGGTTGCCTGTCAACACCGACGCAAAAGCAGTAACTTCACACCACCACAAACACCACACCACATTGCTCTTGGCAAGCAGGGAAAAGAGGCGACGGGGAAATGTCCTTCACAGCAATGATGTGAATCGGCTGAGAACAGGATTTTGCCTTGGGATCACACAATTCCATGGATAGCCTCTTGCGTCCAACGTCGGTTTCGCTTTTCAGTGAACATGTGTGCGCAGTTCTGCCCGTTGTAATCCTACAGGTGGCTACACAGTCTGCACGAAACACTTGAATGCACAGAACCAGAGAATGCTGCAAAGTACAGCTAATTACTGCTAGTGGAAGCACACATCAGAAAAACTGGTCTTGGTGGAGGTTTATTCTCCTAGACAGTTCAAGAACTCACAGAAGATTTAATTGTATTTCCTATTGTCTTCACTAAATATTTCATGAATTAAGAGTTCCACAAACCACCCGTTTTGCTGCGTTACACCCAACGTCCTCTGGCTAACAAGACAAATGCGCCAATAAAAACACCAACACGCTTTACTACCACCAAAGTTTTCGCACGGAGTCTTGCACCTGTACACGTTCAGCTAGTGACATTATGAAATGCTGCAGCCATCAGTGCTAATATGATCGGACTTTGACACGTTGGACCTACCGGTGATGGCAATTTTAGCCGACCACTTGGAGGTTCCGTCAAGCACGCTCTGCTTGACTGCCCTCTGATGACCCGTGTGGCTCTTAACATCCACGCCAAATACGGCCCTACAATGTTAGCAAAGTTCACACACATGCTCACACGTCACTTGCCCACTTTAGAACGGCAAACGGCACATGCAAACACATAAAGAACAGTCAATGTTACATGTTGTAAAGATGTCAGTTTCGTGAACAAGCTCCATGTGAACCAATTTCTAGCTTGCAGCTGGTAAGAAAGCATGAAGTTATGTTTGTCCCCTGTGCTAGCACATAGAGGCTGCACATCTAAATTCCAGGCTGCATGTCCAAATTAAAGAAATGTTAAGCCTTGTCCAAAATTTTATGCTACGTAAGGTTTTGATGTAAACTGCACCAACTTTCCATCTACAATGGCAGACATTCAAGAAAGTGATCACTCCCATAGTTTGCAATTGCACATTGAAAGAGCTTACAAATGCAGCTTAAACAACCTTAACGATGTCATTTTTATGAATTTACAAGCTGGTCAACTTGTCAGCAACATTAATTTACACAGTTGATATTGTCATAGTAAAAAGATATAAGTAGTGCTGCAGTCCCTGTTGTACCTGGCTGTTCAAAACCCTTTATTACGAGTAATGTCTAAACAGTGTAACAAAAGTGAGTGTGCACATTTCTAGCATCTCATTGTAAAACAGTCACAATCTTAGATACTTCGTTTGGTAAAAAGAACACCATGATATAAAGATCCTGAGATAGTGAAAACTTTGTCACAAACAATGCAACTCTACTGAAATCAAGAAAGAGTTAAACGCTCAACAGGCATTGCATGATATCTTTGGAAAAGATTTACGACGATCACATTATTTCTGGACATAGCCACCAGTTAGGCTATGAATATTATGAATATATAGTGACATGCTGCGTGCAGTTGCAGCTTTACTTTTTTATAAAATTAAGTGACTGACTTTATAAATCTGTATTTACCTAGCATAATATGCACAACAGCAATAAACTTAAATTTTAAAACATGTTAACATAGTCATTTGCAAAAATGCAATGAAAAAGTGGTAAAACATCATCATTGCCATAATTGTAATGTGAATGTTTGTACGAAAGAAGAAAAGGACAGCTGCACAACATACGTAAAAAAGCAATATGGTGCTACTTTCCAATTGTTTGATACAGTAACTACATTATTGTGTTCGTTAGCAATCAGGTGCAAAGACAAAGAAAATCGAATTTTTTTTTTGCAGAACCTCTCTCAATTACAGCCAAATATTACATTGCTCAATACATGAAATAAAAAAATGCTAAAAATAAAAACCACCAGAACAACAGACTCCAAAGATGAATTATCCTACATAGTACCTACTCCACTTAACGAATATGTTAAAGCTTCCGGAGCCCTCCACTACGGCGTCTCTCATAATCATATAGTGGTTTTGGGACGTTAAACCCCACATATCAATCAATCAATCAATCAATCAATATGTTAAAGCTGGCATAGGATTTCCTGCAATGTATACAGACACAGATGCATGAAGTACATGTTAAAGGGGTTGTGAAATGTTGCCCAAAAATTTTCAACTACAGGTGTATTTACAATCAAGGCCATTCATTCTATACTAAATACTTTGACTTGTTTTGTACTGTTTCGGCCTACAATTTTAGTCAAAGAGCAAGTGACTTATTTGAAGAGCCTCTGAATAACCAGACTATATGATAAAAAAAATCTCAAGATTATAATGTAGCAAAACATAAGTGAACAAGCTGTTTTGAAAAATGAATAGTGCAGATTGGTATACAGAGCAGTAGGTATGGTCAACTTATTTGATCAAGAAGTTGAATGTGTATAATTACATTAAAAATGCAAAATTTTACCTATCTCGTATATATTCAAATATGCCTGCTGCTATAAGGCCTATTATGAAAGTGAATCACCAAAACTCAACAGTACAAGTAGCTCTGACATCTGCTCATGCAATCATTTAATGCTGTAAACAACAGCACAGCCACATATCCTGTTGTAATAAAAGGCACAGCTTGTTTTGGTATCAGCGATACAAAAAAAAAAAAGATTTCACAGAAAATCTTGGTGGGTAAAAGCCATGAGAACGTTAATGCTCACCGTTCATATGGTATGGGCAACATCAACTACGGTGACTTTATTGAAGAAGTCACGAAAAGCTCAAGATAAGTCGCATATAAGATAAAACACATCACTGTGGTAATTTGTAGATCAAATATTTCAGTAAATAATCTCATGAAACCTACGCTTAGCATGAAATGAGGTTAGCATTTTCTTCACATGCATGCCTCTCTGGCAGTGTGAGCTGTGCTTGGACAAAGCAGCACTAAAAAGGATAAGTACTAATAAGGGCAGTACACACATGTGTGCTGGCTCACAACCATGATGTTACCGGTGACTGCAAATGTGTAAACAGAACAACATTGTGTGTGTACTTCCCTTCCTTAGTCCTCGTTTATTTTATCGCTGTTTCGACAAAAATAAACATTGAGCACCTAAGCGCTTTTCTTGCAATATCACGCACTGTTCATATCATTGTTCTTTGACTTTTTTTATGTATATATGGCATGTGGATTGAGCAGAGCATCAATGGTACAGTTGGATTAGTTTGAACACTATAAAATGTAGTTTACAACTTATGCACAGCACTCTTTCTTTATTAGTAAGTGATCCAACTTAAGTTGGATTACTCAGCATTCAGCAAAATATGCTCGAGATTGTTGGTGTTGTCTTGCCAAAGAAATGCGGGCACTAGCATATGAATTGGTTAACTCATAAACAAGGAGGTGCCATATTAATGAATGTAATCTCTATTATAAATATACAAAAGAACAATAAACTAATGTAAAGATCAGATAAATATAAATATGACTCCTTAAAAATAATGTTTATACCAGGCTAAAGTTTTAAAAGCTAATATAT
This sequence comes from Rhipicephalus annulatus, assembly GCA_013436015.1. Lineage (NCBI taxonomy): Eukaryota > Metazoa > Arthropoda > Arachnida > Ixodida > Ixodidae > Rhipicephalus > Rhipicephalus annulatus. Next base: position 93,793 of record WOVY01005025.1, read on the forward strand.
AAATGCCCTATTATCTTCAAATAAGGCCAGGCACGTAGGCAAATAAAGACCAAGCTCCCCCCCCCCCCCCCCATAAAATTTTTCCAGTCGGCCAATATTGCTAGAGTATAGAGGCACAGGCACAATTGGCCATGTGCACTTCTCAACTAATTAAAAGAAAATGCTACTTAAGGAACTAACTCAGAACAGCTACTAAAGAACCTTTATTCTGAAAGCACGGCAACGCTCGCCGGGGAATTCAGCGATCGGCCCGTGTATCAACACCACAAAAGAAACATCAATCACTCGCATATCTGAAACGTTAGCAAAACCATTGGCTGTACAACAAACAAAAACATCCAAAAGCCTACGACCACATAATCTCTACATAATGCCAAAGACCGCCCACCGAGAGAGACAGCCAAAGGCACTCCATACGCTGAGAGCTTGGAAAAGGGAGCTTCAAACAATGCGATGGTTTCAACGACTCATTACCCGTCCGACCCCACTCGCGCCTATGCAAACATTTTGACCCTTTGTCCACTGCCCCTGTCTTTGGGCAAGTGCCTGTGTAACGAAAAGAGTAAACAGTGTAAACAATTTGTACAGTTAGGACACCCAACTGTAGAATGAGTGTGAATGTGGCTCTCTAGTTAGTCCATTGCATGCCGACAGAAGTGCTATGGTTGGCGAACTTGCTCACTACTCTCGGAAAAGTAAGCAGATGATCACTGTTGTTATTCATGTCGTATGTGTGGTACCACATCGTTTGTGTTTCCATTTACATTAGGAAATAGAAACTTTCCTCATATGTGTGGCGGCTGAAACTTCTAAGGTTGTCAAATAAGTGCTTTGGGGTGGGGTGCTGAACACACACAAGACTCGCCTGCGACATGGTTCTGCTCATTTACGGCAAGGTCTTATGAAAAAGAGCGACGGACGCAATGGATCGCTTTCGTGCGTTGGGAAAGACGAGCCGCTTCGACATTGCATGAGTTGATGTGTCGCTTCTTGTTCTCAAGCTTTCGTTCTGCCATATTGGCGCTCGTTGGATGCACTCCATCATGTTGACACTGGTAAACGAGGAAAGTTATCGTAGCCTAAGCATGTGTTGGTTCGGTTCCACCACCGTACAAGGGCACTTCGCTCGAACGTTCTGTATTTATTATTTATAGAAACAGCAATGCGGCAATTGACTTGACTTCAGAAAGAACAGCAAGTGATTAACATGTCGCATTTGTAATCAAAACAAATTGGATGTTCATCACAAGCTCCACCTCACATCTGGGCTTTGTCACACTGGTCTGCATGAATCTCCTATCTTATCCACCGGCTTGACGATTCACTTCCCCTAAACAGCAGTGCTGACAGTTTGTTCGCCTTCGAAGTAGGAGGTGATCACATGTCTCCTCCTCAGCGGCCCCCTTCAAAACTTGTCGCAGCTACCACGGCATCATATAATATTTTGCAGCAGTAGCACTGATACTTTGTATTGATCCTTTTCAACAGTCGTATTGATACTCTTCAACAGTCGTGCCAATCTGATGGCTCGATGACCCGGTGGCGAGGATGAAAACAACAGTGTCCATCGCTCATTGCCTCCATCTGTGAATCTGTTCCCCCAACTTTCTTGAATGCCTCGCTGTTAGCGAGACATTCCTAGGCCTCCCGCACCACTTGTCTGTATATTTGCAGAGCCCATATATTGACATGAGCGTTGCCTTAAAGGAGGTTCCCTCGGTGCACACTAAGATGGAAGGGATAGGAACTTACGCGGAGGCAAAATTCCACAAAATGTTTTCTCTATGATGAGACAGAGCGGTGGAGTTTGGAGTGAAGTGCAAGATTCCGCGGGTGGTAGGAACGCAGAGATACCGGGAAAGCTACGATTGTAGTTCTGTGGATGAGTACTACAAGTGAGCCTTGTTTATTTTGTACATTGATGACCTGAAATCTTCCCTCAAAAAGCTCTTTACAAACCATCGCAAAACACTGCAAAGTTTGCAATTTGTGTTCTCAAAGCATGCCTTCAAAGGTATATTTAAATATGTGCAGCCAGCCTTCGATTTTTTACCTTAGAGATATGACATCAGCACATATCCTTACAGTAAAAGGTGAGCTGAATGACAAATCTGGAAAACTAAATAGGAAGCCATGCAAGAGGACGAATTTCCCTGCTTTGCAACGGACAGTTTAGCTGAATGCGACAAATCCCTCTTCCGAACACCAACACATTCCTCAAGATATTGCCAATGCTCCCAGTCAGTACAGCTGCTGCACAACGCAGCTTCTCAACAATGAGAAAAGTGAAAACGTACTTGAGGAACAGAACGGCAGAGGCGCGACTTGATATTCTGGCTCGTATGTCCATTCACCTCATTCAAGTTAGTGTAGACTGTTATCGCTGTGTTTATGGAAAAACCGCGACACAAGAAAAGTGTAGTGTGAACTGTTGTCTTGACCCAGGCTGCATGTTCGTTTTTTTTTTCTTTTGCGTTGACTTTTATTATATCTTAAAACCATTGGAAATGTCATTCTTCAAGATTGCTTACTAAAATGAATGTTGACGTTCTGCTTCTTTTGTGTCAGGGAAGCATTCGTGTTTTAGTTCTTTGTTGTCCAATGAAGTTGTTTTCCTGAGTGTGCATATTCTTTGTGTGAAAATTCCTGCATAAGATGGTTCCCGTTCTTCTCGCAGGCCTGCTGTTAAGACAGAGTGGGAGAAGTTCGGCAGAGAAAGCGTCTGATATTTTTTTCACCGCACATGGGTGAGTGGACAAACAGTTCCTTTGCATTCCCCCACCCCTCTATTTTTCCTTTAGTCACTCGTTTTCCCGTTACTGACTCTGTATGGGCCTTCTTGGTTGAGATTATTTCGTAGGAAAGCATTCTTTCTGGCTTACGTGCACTAGCTTTAGAGCAGTGTCAAAAATTCTTTTCTATCACTGAGCAGCATTCCACTTTGTTTTCAGTTTGTTCTCATACCCCCCCCCCTCCTAAAAAAAAATCCTGGCTACGTGCCTAATGCCATATATTCCTGTATAGCATATATCTGACTAATGTTGTAAACATGAAGCTAATAAACAGTCGCATTGTCCAAGAGAATCAGTACGAAACATGCTACGTATGATATTTCCCATAAGCTACATTTCACTCAGAGATAGCAGATGTGCATGCAAAAAATAAAAAGTTGGTACAGTACTGACAGTCACTTGCTGTAAGCCTGTTAGTCAGCAGGTTAGTCAGCAGACAAACAGATTCTTGTTCCGTGAAGGGGCACCATGTTCAAGACACAATCATTTCTCTGGGTGGATTAACGAGGATCCTGACAACCTACCTGATCAATTCGAAGATTTCTGGCTTATCGCGCTCCCTAATCTTCATCCTCTCCTTCATTGCCATAATAATGTTGTTAGCTTTGTCTTCGGCACCATGCTTGCTGCTTTTTTCCGCTGCCCCTGTTGAATAAATTACAGAAGCAAGATTAAAACATTGACCAATCAATCAATCAATCAATCAATTGTGCACTTCGCAATTGTGCTTTTTTAGACGAAGGTTGAGGTGCTGTGAAAAGCCTCCGGTTTAAGTAGCATGATGAGCCATTTACGGCAAATTCAGTACATAGATATTGTAATGACCTGTAGCTTTTGGCAATTTTTTTAGATGAATAAAAACCGAGATGCAAACTTTGATTTCAATCTTTACTACGTTACTTCTTTGAATAAAAGATATATAGCTAACAATCTTAGTGGCTGCTTAGAACCACTTTTCAATCCCATGTATTTAAATAAGTAGGAATAATCAAAGTATTGATTCATTGAAGGGTATGGCCTCATTGATATTAAAACAAGTTATGTAAATAAATATATGAAATATCACAAACTAAGCCCGCGGAAGCAAACCGAAAAGATGTATTTGTAAGAGAAATCTTTCATCTCCCTCCCTGCCCCCCCCCCCCCAGAAACCTCATGAGGCTTTCCCGCACGCATGGCTGTTATGGGGAGGTGCACCCTTTACAAAACAGGATTCCCCAGAATGTATAAAAAGAATAATAATAAAAAAACTACCGAATAAACCCCTAAAATTTTTTTTTTCATCAGCACCACTTGTTCTACGTACGTTAGGGAATGATAACAAAATTCGCGCAAACTTGTACAACGAAGCGAAACTGTGATAAAAATTCCCGAAAAATCCGTGGTTCACGTGGCGATGATATAGTTCATGTGTATGTCTTGGCGTGGTTCTAAATCCTGTGCTGAACGCAGCTCCACAATACCGCGAAACGAACGTGAGGAAGTGCATAGTGCGGGCATCCCAGCTAGCCCGACGCTTGCCACCCCCTAAAGAATCGCGCGCTTGGCGAGGCGTTGGCGCTCTTTCTTGCGCGACGCAGGCACCAACAAAATATTTTAGAAGCTATCCCCTGCGATTTAGGATGAATTGTTGCAACTGTATCTTGGTTATTTCTGTAGTTTATAGTATTTTATACATTTTGTAAGCTTATTTTCTACTGGTTTTGAGCATTTTCAGCCTCTTCTTAGGCCTGCATTCACCTTGCGACATGACACTTGGAACACAAGCACACACCATCGGCATGCGCAGGCTTCCTATTCAGAGGGGGGCGGGGGGGTGCCTATGACGCCAATGTATGGTGCAGATTTTGCGATGTATGGCACGCACGCAAGCACACATGAACTGCTTTCGTGTACAAAATAAAAGTAGATGAGCTATTAACGAATAGCGACAAAAGTATGCCAAATGACAGAGGACACCATCTTGCCACCGCAGGGCGTTGTTATAAAGGCAATGAACATAGAACAGCCGGCAATAATCAAGGCATACATTGAAAGAAAAGGTGGCCCTGTCCCACGGGAAAACAGATAACCGATGGAATACTGATGGCAAACGAGAATTGCCAAGCCAAGGAAGCAACGCAAAAAATAAGACTTAGGAGAAAAAACAGAGGGAAGAATGAGGAGAGAGAGAGAGAGGGAGAGAGAGAGCAAGAGGGCGCATACCGGGAACGGCGAGGAAAGTGGATCAATATTAGCAACAAGAAAAAACGGACTCTGAAGCTCCCCGGAGAAGGAAGTAAGCAAACAGCAGGCACCCCTGGAGAAGAAGCCGGCAATGCGGGAGAACGGAGATAAGAGAGTGCCACAAATTAGACAAGAAGGCGCCGATGATTGAACGCCCAAGGCCGGAGGGGAAACGAGCGGCGACAATGCTCTCACCAGGTAAGAGGGAGCTAGGAAATGGGAGGGCGGGGACGTGGACGGATGTGGCTGCCACCATGGCAAAGGGCATGTGGCATTTGGCCCTGTAGAGTAAAGACAAGCGCAAACGAGTGCGGTCGAAAGCCGGTTCTGACGCCTAGCAGCCGCGACTGTAACGTACCGGATGCTGCACCATCAGCTGGCAGTTTGTGCGCTCGCCCCGCCGCGGTGGTCTAGTGGCTAAAGTACTCGGCTGCTGACCCGCAAGTCGCGGGATCGAATCCCGGCTGCGGCGGCTGCATTTCCGATGGAGGCAGAAACGCTGTAGGCCCGTGTGCTCAGATTTGGGTGCACGTTAAAGAACCCCAGGTGGTCGAAATTTCCGGAGCCTTCCACTACGGCGTCTCTCATATTCCTATGGTGGTTTTGGGACGTTAAACCCCACAAATCAACCATCAATCAATCATCAGTTTGTGCGCTCTAATTACAGGACAAAGGCGCACGTTTAGATGGGGGAGAGGAGCTGTAGAACCGGCTTTTGTCATTGCCGCTGCGGCTAGCGAAAAAAAAAGAACCCGACGCACTAGCTTATCGAAGTAGCCATATGGCAAAGCTGGCGCGCACGCACGCGCAAGTCCCATTGCGTTTTTGACGAGCGTAATATTCGTGCGACGGAAAACAGATGCCTAGAGCTGAATCCTCATCATCGTCCCCGTCGAGGACCTGAATACGTATAAAAACAGGAGGGTGAACACTGTAGAACCGATGACCGAAGGGCTATTCTTACGGCTTAACTCTGTTTTCCCAGTATACTGCAGTTAAAAAAAATGTATCAGTTTCTCTCGAAAAGCGATGCGTCAGTGACAATAATGCATCAGCAGTGAGTAAAATCAACGCGTAAGCGAACTAAACAGGGTATGTCTATAGTTTTATCGGCCCTACACATTGAAGCGTCACGTTGAAGAGAGAATAAAGCGGCAACAGAAGCCGTATTCTAGATATATGAGCCCCCACTACACCGAGCGCCAGGCCACGTTACCTCTCTCTCTCTATTAGAAAAACCCGCGGGGCCCCAGCGGGACTGGGTATCAAACCGAGTACTTTACGCGTTGAACACCAATGCGGGTTAGAAAAGACGTCTGCACCCCATATGGTGAAACGGGACAACCCCCACCTGTTTGCTATCGATTACGGCGCGCACCCTTCTACGCTTTGCTTCGATTGTCTGCGGAATTCGTTACGGGAAAACGTTACTACTCGCCAACGGTCAACCAAAAATTTTCAGAAATACGCTTATGTACGTACAGTTACAGCGTGCTATTTATCTACTAATTAAACACAATTTTTTTTTGTTCTTTAATCGCACGTATTCCGACTCACTCTGCAAGCAGTCGGCGTTGAGCAGGTCTCGGCACTTTTCGTGACACTTGACGCCGCACTCGGTGCAGCGAAGGCCCTGGTTGGTGATGCCCCAGAGCAGGCCCTCGCACTCGTAGCAGTAGGTGGGCGACGTGGCCGTCCAAGACTGGAAGTTGTGCGGCGTCGTGCTCGAGATCGGGTAGATGAGCGCCTGCAGCGTCTTCTTGTACACGTGCGTCTTCTGCGGAGGACGAAGAACAACACTCCCCTCATCTAAGGAAGCCCAACGCAGGGTGACGAGTTTACTTTAATCTTATATATATATATATATATATATATATATTAATATTGGGTCAGGAAACAAACCGGGGTTAAGGATATCATAGTTATAATCAAGAAAAAGAAGTAGAAATGGGCCGGGCACGTAGCACAACGTAACCACTGGCCATTAAGGGTAACTGACGGGGTTCCCAGAGGAGAAGGCAAACACACCAAGGGGAGAGAGGAAGTTAGGTAGGTCGATGAGATTTAAAAAGTTCCCAGGTATAACGTGACAGGAGGAAGCACAAAACCGGGTTGATTGGCTGACCATGGGCGAGGCCCTTGCCCCGCAGTGGGCGTAGTCAGGCTGATGATGATGATGATGAGTTGAACATGAACGACGAAAACTTCGTACTGTTGAGCTTCGTTATGCACGACGTGATAGATGAAACATGAAAAGGGCAACAGAAGCAATACATACCAGTTCTTCGTCGTTGGGATGCGTTCGGGGAACAACTGATGTCAATGCGGCATTTCGTTTGGTGGCAGCCATTGTCTGCAGAGAGAAAGCACGGGAAGGGAAGCGAAGTTCGGAGTCAGCCCTTGCCCACTAAACACATGAGGGCTCTATATTTCGTTTTCTCTCGTTGTTTGCGGCAGGTTGGCTTTTAATATACCCCAGATAGAAACACGCGGTAAAAAAAGCAAAAGTTTTCTTAACACGTTTTTAATAATAATAGTAATAATAATAATAATAATAATAATAATAATAATAATAATAATAATAATAATAATAATAATAATAATAATAATAATAATATTATTATTATTATTATTATTATTATTATTATTATTATTATTATTAAAGCTAAAAGATCATGGAGTTACCTGCCGATGCATAATCTTGTAAATGAAAACATTACAAAACGAAGGTTTGAGATAAAAGAAGCCTCGTATTCATACATTTTGCCTTAGTTTCGTACCCGTCATGAAAGACATCCTTTTGAAAAGAGTAGCAAATTATAGGGTATGCACACATGCTGCTGCAGACTTGCAGTATGGTATGTTGCAACTAATACGTCCAATCGCTTGGGGAAAACAAGCAATCTTTGATCAAGCAAGCAGCATTCAACAATCCAGCATGCCAACTGAACTTAGAAAGAAAGAAGAAATAGAGGTAGAAGCTCTATTAACCAACTCCGACATCAATATGTCGAAGTAAAGAATGGTAATGATGCAATGCAGGAAAAAAAAACAGAAGATCATAGGCAAGATCGCATTCCTTTTAAAAGTTTACCATAATCACTTCAGGTATTCTAGAGAGTTCATGATATGGTGATAAAAAAAAGCACAAAGAGAATTGAATGACGCGTCAGCAAGACTTCTAATAGCTTTTTTTGTTCTTCGGCATGCGTACCAAAGACAATAAAAAAAGTAAAATGGGGATGCAAAACTCAAGGTTTCATCAAAAGCTCGCCAGAGCGAAAAATTGAGCGGGGCACATTCAGCGACTACGCTATACGAATGGTAAAGAAAAAATACAAAAAAAAGGATCGAGGGGGGGAAAAAGGGGGTATTAAAAAAAGTGTACCTTGAGCACCTTTTTGCCAGGAAGCATGAAGAGAGGGAGAGAAAAATGTGGGTGAAAACACGACGACAAAAAAAGAAAAGAGAGAAAGAAAAAAAACAATCCCGAAGCCGCGCGAAAGTGCAAAGGTCAGAACTTGATCCTCGAGGAATTCTGAAACGGCGGAAACGGGAAAAATTAAAAAAAAATATGGGAGCAAAAAACAAAAAAGAGCGGGTTCCGCCGTGCTATAGAGGTGCGAAGTGTAGTATATAAGCACAGCTAGAGAAAGGCGCGGGAACGCGCGGGCGAACGCTAAGCCTATAGGATCCGCGAACTCGGATGTCGTGGCGCGCAGAGCGACTTCGGAAAGTTTTCGCGCGGGCGCGCATCAGGTATATAGGCGATGAAAGAGCCGCGAAATGAGGCTGCTGCAAAAAAGACTCAAAAAAAGAAAAAGAAAATGTAGGATCGCCGAGTTAGTGGGCGAAAAGCGCGGTCGGTGCGGATACGAGGAGATAATATACGTTTGCCACCGCGTTCGTGTTGATGACGCGTGGCGAAGACGGGGCCGAAGTTCGCTGCGCAGCAGGCGAAATAAGCAGCGCACTGGATTTGCCGCCGCGCGCGCCCGAAGGGAACGACGAAGGCTTTCACGGGAACCTATAGGAAAAAGGGGGAAAAAAATACGGGTCTTGGAAATGCCACTGGGCACACGTGTGGTGTGCTCGCGTACGCGCAAGACACGTCTCCACGTAATCCAGCTCGTCGGAAAACTTTTACTCCCGTCTTTCTTTCGTCGCGTTAAAAAACAAACCATTCGTCACCATAGTTTATCTCTCACGAACTAATAATTTAAGTTCTTAAAAAAACCTGGCTGGCGTTGTTTCTCGCGTTTTCTTTTCTTTTTTTTTTTCGCCCTTGTGAACAACGTTCGGGCAAACGAAAATAAAATGGGAGGCGAAAGAGCTGTCCTTATCTACACGGAGGTGAAGAAGTGGTGCTTTAAAAAGAGTAATAAAAAAACAGAATAAATAGAAAGAGTGACTGATCGGAATCGAAGAAAAAAAAAAATCCAGAAAAAGACCACGCGTGAAAGAGAGCCACGAGGGATGAGAAAGCGCGATATATTTACACAGGTGGCTGCGTTTCAAGTGGGGATTCGATGCGAAGAGGCGTCGGCAAGGAAGAGGAGACGCGCGAGCTCCGACACCGGTAAACAAATATGCGCACGCCGAACGGCGTTGTTGCGCGACATTGTCGCTACATGTGTGCGTATACAGGAGGGGGCGGCACTGGCGGAACGTTTGAGAACCCGTTGTTTATGCAAGCCCGTCCTTTTCGATACGAGACTGACAACGCGCCGGAGAGATGCGGCTCAAGAAAAGATTGCCTCGCGAAACTGGAGGGGCCCGGTCGCTTCGGGGAACAAAAAGCAATGCACCGTATTCGTCGAACCCTATAGCTGCGTCTCTTTCTTCAAAACCGACGCTGTTTCTGTTTTCTTCTCTCATTCTTAAAAAAAAGACAAACAGCAAGAATAAAGGAATGACGAGTATAGAGGAAGACTTTAAGTTTCCCTTTGACAATTTTTCGTTCTACCTTGAAATGAGGTGCTTACAATTGAAGAGATCAACTACTCAAGTCGGTGCGAGGAATACGAAGGTTAGTTACGGTGAGAAAAAGATGTATGGGGTGTATGTACAATGATGCGTTATTACGACTGTGCCAACAGGCCGTTCAGAGTCTTCTCTAGAGCTGAAAGCACTTATCTCTTAGCCATTATAAGTTTGGACGTACCATTCATTTTCCTTCCTCGCTCTTTTTTCTCTCTTTCTTTTTTCAAAACGAGAGACGTTTCCATGCCGATCGTAAACCTCGTGGGCAACAGCAGACGATGTATTCCGTCAACTCGTCCACCTATTGTACTGCCGTTGTGACGAAATGGAATGCATGCGCGAAATCGCCCACCATTCCCTGCTTCGTCCCCCAGTCTTTTCTCGTGGCACTGCCGCGGGGCCCAACTTCCAGTTGCGAATGCGTAGGCTGGGCTTTTCACTACGTAAAAAACGGGATCCAACTTGAATGCAGTGGCTACGGGGGCCCAACAACGATACTTTTCATGAAAAGTTAAGAATTGGACCTGCGCAGCTTCTGTGCTCGGCGACGGTATTTTGAAACGTGGAGTCTCGGGTTTGTTGCTAGCAACGAACTGCGTTAGCAAAGCGTAGTACGGGTACGTAATAGTACGTCGTAAAAATAAATATTAGGATGAAAAAAAAAATGCCGTGGATGATGTCAGGCGGGTCGGGCATTGCAGTATTTTATTGGTTTTCTTTTTTTTACAAGTCACGCGAAATATTTCGTTTTAAACGACAGGAGGCTCTGGAATTTCATAAACTGTTTCGGGGAGTGTAAGTGTGCGATTATAAAATATATAAAAGTGGCCTGGTGAACAACGGCTATTGCTCGTACGCATCTGAACTTCACGCTTCTCCATACACGGCAAAGTAACACTGACATACACTCACGGAACCGCGATGCTCGCACCGAGCTGCGAATAAGCGCGTAGTTAAGAGAGGGCAACAGCGCCCCCATCCCTGCTAAATTATTGCGAGTCTTTCTTTTTGAAACAATCAGTAGTGGCGCCAGTAAACCGTACGATTTACACCGTGGCATCACAGTTTCGCGTAAGCGCACCGCGATTCAAAAGAATTCGAGCTACACGTGTTGCTCGAGGGGATTCCGCCATACGCAAAATGTTTTTTCGGGTAATAGAACACAGCACAAACTGAAAACCTACTATACTATGAGTGCGCGAGCCGCCCGGTTTGGGGCGATAAAGTAACACCTCCCACGCAAATAGCCCGACATTATGCGTGAACACGGGCCCTGTCCTTATAAAACCACGCACCCGAACGACCTCCAGAAGAGCTGTCACGACAAACTCGCGCCTGTTATGCCTATAGAGAATCTGCGTATTTTTCAAGCGTTGTGCGCCCTTGTATATACTGCGATGCAAAGCATCAGCCATCGCGGTTTGTAATTAACTCGCCCGGCGGCATAAGCTCCCTCACAGAGGAGCGCTTCGCGTTTCCGACAAACAATGTTCCCCGAAGCAACGCGCGCGCGTAATTAAGCATAAAAATATTATGCGTGTCACAGGCTGTTACCTCTTATTAGCCGTTGTGAGTTTATAATATAAAAAGAAGAGCTGAAACATTAAGACCGCTGAGGAGAAAAGCGTTTTATTAAAAAGAAAATCGCTCAGTCGAGTCATAGATTGCGCGCGTATGAATGCAAGTGCATGCGACAGAAGAAATATATTCAAGCGCTTTGCTCTCAAGCGGCCGCCAACGAATTACTCCTCACGAGCGAAAAGTTTCATAGAGACGGTTTTCTATTACCTTATACACAGCGAAAGTTTGAAAAGCGCACTTGTTTGTCGAAATAACTGTGTAAGGCCTCGTTATTTTATTTTTTTAATACTCCCTCGCTTTTGAAACCACACGGGAAACAGGGCTGGAAAAGAGTTTAGGGAGAGGTTCTGAAAAGCTGCATTAGACATTTACTCTCGGTAAAAGAGCAATGTCAAAAGCAGTAACGAGCACATTAAACGCTCGAAACAGCGAGCTGTTTTTAGCCTCACTTCTATCAATACCGAATGACACAATGTCAAAGTCACTAGCGCGCCGTAAATATTTGTAACGCTCGCCGGTCAGTCACAAGATATGCATGTTTCCGCGCCGTTTAGCTCTTTCCTTGCCGACGGTATCGCGGCATTTAATCTTGTAAACACATCGTGACAGACTTCGCAGCATTCACTCATTTAATAAAGCGTCTAACACACTTCTTGCTCTATTTTTATAACGGCTTGCTCTCTCGATTTCTCGACGGTATCGACTAGCCACGCGAGAAACGGAATCGAAAAGGCGATATAAAAAAATCACATTCGGCGTCCCAGAAACATGAAGATAAACAGCTTTGCGATCGAACTCACCAACTCGCTGACAAGAGGAATGGACTTTCTTCTAGGCCTGATATCAGGCATCGAGTCGATGTTGCTGTAGAATGGATTATGCTCCGGCCTGCACAAGAACAACAAATGGACGAAAAAAATGGCGTAATGAAAACGTCGATCTCCGAAAGCACTTCAAACAAACCGCCCCGCCAACAATGTAACTTGTTTCGGAAACCTGGTAACATTAAAGAGGAATTAGAAAAATGCAAGCGGCGAATTATGGTTTAGTCTACGCGATGCCATATCAAGCAATTCCCAGCATAAAATCTACAGGACGTCCATCAAAGGAATGAGATGATTTAAGATACGTAATGAACTAAGGAAAGTTCTGTCACTTCAGTGAGTGTTCTCGACCTAAAGACACGAACTTGAGATTGGTTGATAGCCAATGCAAACAGCATGACATCTTATACACGGTGCGTGTTAAAAAAATTTCCCCACCCCTATTCATTTATATTTACTGATCATCGAACATGGAGCTGATGCTTTAAACGCCCAACTGTGTAATGTATGACATAAAAACGCTTTACGTAAATTTCCAACGAGCAAACACACACTATATTGAGCGCATAATTAGCATACATTCCTATGGTTAAGCACGTTCCAGAATTGCGGTGTTTCAAGTTGTAAGTTCTACATTCCGAATGCGAATATTGAAGTTTTCCGCACTTGGTTGCTGTTGAGTTTAAACACGTGAAATTAGAAAAGTTAAGCATTCGCTTGACGTAAAATATAAACGATTCTTACGCTTTATGAACTGTAAAGGCCAAACGAAGGATGCAAGTTGACTTTTAATAGTCAATTGTTTTTACAAGGCGGTAGTTGCTCACCGAGGCTGTCTAGTCTTCACACTGCATGCTAACAATATGACATTTAGATCAGTCCAAGTATTTTATTTGGCGAAACAACGCATGCGCACATTTACGCGATAATGTAGTGTTAGGGCCAGTTTCAACAACGAGCACTGTAGTCAAATGTAAAGCCAAGTGTTATTTTACTACATTACTATACCTATGAAGTATACGATAGGCTCATATTTCACTCGTTTTTTATTGAGATGGTGCGTCGTTAACCAGTTAAAAATGTCCCAACATGTGTAAAATTCCACGACGCACTTTTATTGTGCTTGAGAAATGCAAAAAAAAAAACGTCATATCCGTGACGGAAATACGTAATTCAAGTCTTGGTGTAAACCTGGCATAAAACACTTTCAAGTTTAAAAAAATGCAACATTTGAAGTGTGGCAGCTTGGGCTAGTTGGTATGACATGACGATAGTTACAGCGCGAGAACAGAACGACGACACAGGGACAAGAAGGACACGTGACGACACAGAGACAAGAAGGACACGTGTCCTTCGTGTCCTTGTCTCTTGTGTCGTCGTTCTGTTCTTGCGCTATAACTATCGGCAATATTTGGCTCGATAACGTTTCACTCCACACTCGCTCAACTTAGAAGCAGGCCCGGGCTTCTATAACGTACCAAAATCGAGATGAGCTTCGGTCAATAAACGCTACACCGAATGCATCGATTGGCCCCACCGGCAGGCATGACGGCCCTCCCAGCCCATTACTGTCCGTGCCGACGACAGCCAAGGCTGGCTGCGGCCATTACATCAGCAGCAGACACTCGCCGCCGCACGGTTGTTGGTCATAAAAACTGCCTGTCGTGAGCCCAGACGGCGATGCTACGCGCGCGCCACTGAGACGGCCACAGTGCACCCACCGCCTCGGATGAAACGGTCGCTTGTCACGAAAGCCGAGCTGTACTCACCCTCCACTGCGAGGCCACAAGCTCTTGGGTCCATCACGACTGCTTGACCTAAGAGCGCCTCCACTCTGCTGAGACAAGAGAGAAGAGAAAGAACGACGAAAGGTTAGGCCAAACAGTGTAGATCAACGGAAACGCTACAATGAACGATGCATTATATATATATATATATATATATATAAACATGGACGGCACCACATTCTTTATACCATATGACAGTGCACAAAACGGTCGTTAAGAGACATTCATTTTATTTACTGATAACTATCTCAAGAGATGTAAGCGCTACTGCCGGCTACTTCCGGGAGAATCCAACCTACAGGGTTAAAACAACATGTGAAATAACGTTGGCTACGTAATACCATGACGTTAAATATGCGTCGCACATACCTACAGTATGTGTGGCGTCTCATACAAACCAGGATAATTGCACGACTTTGCAAAAGAAACTCAATAGGAACAGTAATTAATATAAAATGTTTCACATGATCGGGTGCCACGTACAACAGAAATGTACGTTATCACGTGTAGAGGTCACATGCGAGTCAACACCGCCATTAAAACAGAAAATGAACATTGTAAGAGTTAATAACGGCTAACAGTGGTCTGTACTCCAGATAAAAATTGATAACAGTAAATCGCACATCGGGAAACCTCTTTTTAGCTACAAAACCAGAAGTTTACTTAAACTGAAATGGCGTGCTGTCTAACAGCATAAAATTTAATTTAAGGCAGCAATCGGTGCATAGTAATGGGGGCACTCTAGAAAAAGGTAATATAAACAGCACTGCTGCTTTCTTTTTTTTTTTGATTGATATGTCGGGTTTAACGTCCCAAAACCACCATATGATTATGAGAGACGCCGTAGTGGAGGGCTCCGGAAATTTCAACCACCTGCGGTTCTTTAACGTGCACCCAAATCTGAGCACACGGGCCTACAACATTTCCGCCTCCATCGGAAATGCAGCCGCCACAGCCGGGATTTGATCCCACGACCTGTGGGTCAGCAGCCGAGTACCTTAGCCATTAGACCACCACGGCGGGGCAGCTTTTTTTTAATGCCACACACACACACACACACACACACACACACACACACACACACACACACACACACACACACACACACACATATATATATATATATATATATATATATATATATATATATATATATATATATATATATATATATATATATATATATATATATATATTCGCCACCCGCATCTTAGCTTAAAGGAGGCGTGAGCGCCAAATCAAGGTTGTCTGAACTGGCTTCCTTTCCCCACTCCTCACGCTGCACACCAAACGTGACATAAACCTGCATTCGTGCTTTGAACACAGCATAGACTCAAAATGGTTTGGGCTACGGTAAGTAAAAAAAAAAATTGTGACCCGACGTATAGGCTAGGAATGCAAGACTACACAGGCGCCTGCTTAAGCGATGCAGCCGAATCGAAGGAAGAGCAGAGAAGCAAGCGCGCTGCACAGATAGGGAAACCACGCTGTCGGCAATAAAAGCGAAGCACCGATAGTGACGAGCAGACAGTAAATAAAAAAGAGCAAGCAGGGAAGGAGATATGGCAGGAGGAACGGGACATAAACCAGTCTGACCACGTAATGCGAATCGGGAGACACCGAAGAGAAAGTGGATAGTCAGTAGATCCTGGCGAACGCGTTCGCAAACAAATGAAAACGGAACGAGTTCGAGAAAACCAGAGAACAGAATGGCGACATAAAACGGTTCCCTGCGAAGACGCATGGCCAGGAAGTCGCTCAGCGGCCGAGAGGGAGATAGCATGAGGCTCCTCTATAATTTAACACGCGGCTCGGACGACCGCTAAGAGTTGCGCAACCACTTTAGCGTGGCCGTCCTCTTCCACTGCGCTGTTACGTCACGCGCCCCGTTGGGAGCATTCTGTGCACGGTTCTACGGGAATTCCCGGTGCACTATAATTAGAAGCGCAGGAACGTAACTAACGCAGTAGATGGAGAGTTCAAGCGCGTGTCGGACAGTCGGAGCGTATACCGCGTCACAACTTGGCCACATCGCCGGATTGCGGCAACGGCTGGATGCGCTCCTGCTTGCGTCAATAGCCTCCGACCAGATACTCTGTAGCTCGAGTTTCACAAAAGCGGGTTGTCCACTGTCTTTCCACGCTGGAGATAAAGCCCGGGTCCGAAGTCCGGCAATCGTAGACGGGAACGTCCCAAAACAAAGAGGAATTGACGGTGGGGGTATTGCAAAACACGGTCAAACTTTGCTTTCACCACACAGACTAAGCGAATGAACAGAAGAGTAGACGTTCAAATGTGCGGTAGTAAAAAACAGTCGACTGGTTTGGCGAAAAGCCGATAGGATGTCGCACGCACGATGGTTCAGGTATTAGAACACTGGAATTCTGAACTCGACTCCAGCTGAGTAGACCCGCTCTAGAGAGCACGGCAGATCGGAACCCTCTGAGGGCACAAAAACGCGAAAAATACAGACCAGTGGCGTTTCAGGTTAACAAAGCAGGGTAAAAACAACGTAACAGAGAATTTTCATAATGGTCGAAGCTCCCGCTACAATACCAGTACACAGAAAGGAGAACGAAGTAGAATGTCATCGAGTAACATACAAACAGCTATTTGATATTCGCAAAGCAACGCACGGTCAAGGTGCTTGAAAACGGATAAAATTCGTCACCAAATTTTTATTTGAATTTGATTAAACGTCTGCTTTGTCACCGACGATTGCCCACAAGGCCTCAATTAGATGAATGAGAACGTTTGGATGAGTAAGAAAAAAAAAACCAGCCAAATGGAAACTGTATTTAAGCCCGCTATCTTATTAGAGCAAAAAATGTCAAGAGATTGATTGATTTGATCAATTTGTGGCGTTTGACGTCCAAAACCACCTCATGATTATGAAAGACGCCGTAGTGGAGGGCTCCAGAAATTCCGACTACCATATTCTTTAACAAGCACCCAAATCTGAGCGTTTTCGCCTCAGTCGAAAAATATGAAGGAAGTTGCGTTTTAAGAAATTTGTATTAGCCTCCAGAAATGGCCGCATCCAGAGTTTCTAAATATAGTTCAACTTCGAAAACATCAGTATTTTTAAACACAATTGTACTCGAGCCCGCGTGTCTCGGAGCGAAGCCGAGACAGTAAAAACAACGCTACAATCACTGCTGTAAAGCGAAGGCTGCTGGCGACGCACGCACAGTTAAAAAAGACACTTCACGGTATAATATGTCTAATGTCATCTGCTGCTAATATTGTATTAAAGTTATCTAACAATAAAAAACGAATTTGACAAAAAAAAAAAGCCCCGCCGCGGTGGTCTAGTGGCTAAGGTACTCGGCTGCTGACCCGCAGGTCACGGGGTCTAATCCCGGCTGCGGCGGCTGCATTTTCGATGGAGGCGGAAATGTTGTAGGCCCGTGTGCTCAGATTTGGGTACACGTTAAAGAACCCCAGGTGGTCGAAATTTCCGGAGCCCTCCACTACGGCGTCTCTCATAATCATATGGTGGTTTTGGGACGTTAAACCCCACATATCAATCAATCAATCAATCAATCAATCAATGAATCAATGAATCAATGAATCAATCAATGAATCAATCAATCAACAAAAAATAAAAAAACTGGTAGGAATAAAAAGGCAATGACCATGCTTCATACAGAAAAAAAAGAACAAAGTTATTGCGTGAACCACATAAGAAAGAAACGAACTGCAACGAAAGCGCTTAAGTCAGGAGAGGTGATGATCAACAGTGTCTCTCGGCGCTGGAACTAACGGGGCATACAGCAGTAGTATACGTATAATGATGGTGCAATGATCTCTCTGCGGGTTTCGTTTTTGATCTTTCCTCTCAACGCTCTTTCCCTCGTTAATTCATTTGTTCAATGGCTTCCTCACTGTCTTCCTCACTTCATTCTTCCTGTCTGACCAGCAGAAGAGCAGAAAGAAAGAGCAACGATTTGGCCTCTGCTCGAAGGCCAGTCCCATCATATGAGCGGGCCGACCACACACGAGATGCCGTCGACGCAGCGAGACAGGCAGGCGAGGCTTTTGCAGGCACCGAAGGTGGTGTGGCGGCCGTAAGGGCGACGTGGGCGGAAGATGAGACAGTCAGCGGGGAAGCCGCCCGGAATTGGCGCGCCCGCGATAGCAGCGGCAGCACGGTAGGCGGGGAAGCTGCCGGAGATTCGTCGTCGCGGCACCGTAATCGGTGATTAGCCTCGTCCCCTCACCAAGACATGCCCTCCTTACGGCCCACAGTTTCAAGCAGCGATTCGCCGCTCGCCTCCTCGGTCGTCATACTGTAATCTGGGCTGCTTCGAAGCGTAATGGCGCCCCTTGCGAGTGAGAACGTAGTGAAGAGAAAAAAAAAAGCAGCCGAACAAGCACACACACACTCACACAAACACAAAAAAGTGATAGCAAAATATGTCGCATTTTCAGCAGAAGAGGAAGACGACGATGACCGCGGGATGGCCGTGCTGTGCACACTTCCTTCAGACGGTGATGCAGAGACTGTTTAGTTCAGGCAATGTACTGTTCCTCCCTTCAGTGAACGCATTTCTCAGCAAACAATCCTAGTCTTCTTGTTACTCATGTGACCTAATCACAGCAGCAACTAGAAACTAGGCACCTTAAAGTCGCGTAGCAGCAAGCCATGCAAAAAAAAATCGCAATGTTGTAAGAGAGACTTATCCGAATACTTAGTGGGAGGCAAGAATACAAGATTGCGCGTGAAGCCGCTCAGTACTCCCCCCCCCCCCTCCCACCACCATCTCCCCTAGTAACCATGGGGGTAGTCACTGATATTGCTGCTGGACAAAAGCGAACAGTCGGATAATGGGACGAGCTGGAATTTCCTACTTTGCAAACGGCAATCAACAGGAGTGGTAGAAATCAATACGAAGGAAGCCAGATATTTAGGAAGCTCAACCCGAAATGAGAATGTACGCTAAAAGACATGAACTGAAAGCCCATTGCACTATACCTAAAGATTGCGTGCTATAAAATGATCAACGGAAAAGAAACCCCGATCAGCACTAAGCGAACAAGCTAGCATGCAGAATTAACAGAGAAAAGCGAACGATTTTGTCATTAGGTGGTCTGCCAAGCGCAAGAAATAAGTTTTTTTATGTGATATATGCTTGAAAAAGAAAAAGAAAAACACTTAAGCCAGAGGGATAGTAAGTGAGCTTCGTAATCAAAATTGAATTAGAAGCGAAAGAAAAAAAATGGATGTAAGAGAATACGGAGGACGTAGAAACAACTACAAGGAAAATGAACGCAAAAACAAAATGCATCGAGTTTGCTGCACGCTTCAGAATTATCTCCACAGTGTGCAAACAAATGCGCTTTTTTTCCTGTGTTCTACTGTTTGGCCAAGTTACAAAAAATTAAAAATTTCAACATAACCCGATTCAGCCCGCCTTAATTGCCCATCATCATTTCGCTTGATCTCTTTTTTAGCATTTAAAATGGAATGCTCCTAATCAATGCGGTGAGATTATAGAACTCACGCAACTTTAACAATATTATGGACCACAGGAACAACGACGACGAAAACATCAGCAACAGCAGCGACAACGAAAATGTCTATTAAAGAGGACCAATAAAGAACTCCCCCCCCAAAAAACACGAAGGGCGCGCCAACAGTTAATGGTCCTTGCCTCTTGAGGAGGAGGTTCCCTCTTGTACTTTCACAACAGTATAGGAAAAAAACGAAAAGAGGGGGTGATATGGTAACAAGGAACTTCGAAAATCGCCAGGTTTGAGCCTCGCTGTGTCCTTAGTGTTATTCATTTACTGAGTTTTTTTTTCTTTCAATACTGGTTACGGACACCAGCGGCGGACAACTATCACGGTGACCATGCCAATGGGTTAAAAAAAAGTGATTACGAACACAATGCGAGCTGACATACAGAAGTGGCTTCTTGAATTTTGTCTGACCCCTCTTTTTTTCATAAAGTTTTCAGCGAGCACAAAGCGCTTAAAGTTAGCGAAAAATCGCTGCAACTGCGCTGGTACTTGACGATTCGTAAAATGGTTGTAGCAATCAATTGGCCAGGCAATAAACATCAATAGTGAGGGCATTCGATGATCACACGAAAAATGCCGCAGGGCTCTTTTAAAAGCGAGTCACCCACAAAACAGGCAGAAACAAAACGGTGCAGTGAAGTCAAAACGATGCATTAAATCGGGGAATTACGAACTGTTCCCAGACTTAGATTTTTTTTTCGCTTTTGTATGAGCATGTTAAAGTCTACAAAGCGTTAAGAGGAAAGCAAGAGGCCGCATTTGTTTCTAGCTGATATCGCGTTCTCTCCAGTAATTGCACTTTATCGACAACACAAACAGACGCGAAACTGTTACCGTGTTTGGGTCGATAAAAATTAATAATAATTTTCTACCATCGAGCCTTTGCCAGAGTCCAACGAGCACAAACTGCTATTAATTGTACGTGTAGATTTCAGTTGCAAATATGAACTTGTACGGAGCACTCTTAAATAGGATTTATGTGGTTGCTGCACTAGGGCGTAGGAGCTCCTGAAGTACAACAACAGCGTATAAAAGATAGTACATAAAAATCGACAGCCGGACTGGTAATTAAATATATCAGTAAAAGAAGGAGGAAAAAAAAAACGAAAAACGATGCAGGCCTTGTAAAGCGTGCTCTGTCGGCAACAGCTGCGCATAAGGAGAAGCCTACTGAACGTTTAGGCCCGTATTTACAAACCAACCTTCGCCTTACCTCGAGTTTTCCTGAAATTTCTGCACCTTCTACATGCGTTATAAAGGCACGAACATGGTAACAATGTAAAAGATAACGTCAATACCGGTTTATGAATACTGGCCTGCTTTGTACATCAAGAACAATAAAGGCTTACAATCGATAATCAGGACTCGAGGTAAGATTGATTTGTGAGTACGGGCTTTAGTTCATCAAAAACAAAATACCATAATTATAAGAAAAGACAATATTCAAGAGTGACAAGCTTCCGTACGACTTTCATACTAGAAGCGCACTGAAGCAATGTATACTGACGTGTAATTATCTGCTACTGAACCTTCTCAAGTGGCACGTTTAAGGGGTCCTGTAAAACTTTTCCAAGCAATTCAAATGACAAAAGGGCAAGAAGATGCACGCATTCGATAGCGCGCGTCATGGCCTTGAACACTCTCGTTTCTTTGAAACGTGCGGCTCACTTTCAGTGTGATCGCGAGCGCGGGTACGTGGCGGCATCTCGCGACGACTGCAGTAGATATGAAGCTCACGATGCTCAAGTCAGGCAATGGCCATAAACTTTGAGCTTATGGACGCTGTTATTTGAGCTTACGGAACCATTTGTCGAAAGAATAAAGAGCAAGTTTTAGCTTAATATGATAATTAACTGTAAATTGCAGGCCGCGGGCTGTGCGAAGTTTTTCAAGAGTCAAGACTATCAATAGGCAGTGTTTTTGGACCACGCTGAAAAAGTGTTGCAGGGCCCCTTCAAATAAAGCGATACTTACTAACACACAAACTGTTTGACACGGAGGAAGGAAGAAATTATGTGCGTACATTTCTTGAACGCCAGCCTCGGCGGCCTCATTTTCAACGGAGGCGAAAATTCTGTAGGACCATGAGCTTAGATTTGGGTGCACGTGAAATAACCCCAGGTGGTCGAAATTTCTGGAGCCCTCCGCTACGGCGTCTCCCATAATCATGTGGTGGTTTTGGGACGTTAAACCCGAACAATGATTGTTCTTATTACTATTTATTGGTGACAAAAATGTCTACGGGCATCATCTCAGAACACGCTCAGTCGGCGCCGGTACATGAAAGTTTCGCGGCAAAACTGAGTCAAAAAGAGAGAGAGAGAGAGAGTGTGTGTGTGTGTGCGAGAGAGAGAGAGGAAGAGCCACAAAACAGGAATATACAGTAAGTGGGGAAAAATAAGATGAGAAAAGACAGCGACTGCGGTATTTTCGATGAATTTATCCGTTTTATAATGCTGCACCAATATTATAGGCCGTAAAAAAGCTTGTGCGATTCAAGTGAATAACGATGTGGGTCCCAGACTTGATCACGTCGGTTTAGAGCGCCCCTCGGAGAGAGGATGCCAAAGAGCGTGGTTGTCTGCAGAGGCCGTTGCCTCGCAATGACCGCGAGCTTCCTCCACGCTTTATTGTGGCTGTAAAAAGTTCTTATCATACTGGTATCAGTGTAAAACCTCGATTTCGAGTTAGCTTTTCTTCTTAACGTCCCAAACTAAAACTCCCACGTGCGATTTGGTTCCAGTCCGCCTGTAAAATTAGTCAATAAACTGCTTATATCCTCGAGTTGGCAGAAATTGCAATTCATGTGGAACAAGAAAAGATAATAATATGTTTCGTAATTATCAAACGCCACCTCGAAGTACGACAATACCACAGAGGAACACACGAAGCCCAAGTGCCGAACTCTTAAATTAACTAATATGTTTTTTTCATAATTAGGAATTCATACAAATTCGCCCAATTGTCAGTCCTACTAAGGTTAGTTAAGTTGTCAGAGCCAACGGTCAAAAGTCACACATTGTCGATATCGTAACGACTCTGTAACAGACATATAATACCCAAGCCACAATATAACGCTCAATATTATGCATCCACTCGTTATCACACTTGGTCTACTCTCGAACTTCCGCCGTCATTCAAACGCGCGAGAAGATGACTCAAGAAGAACAAGTCCGCCCAATGGCGAAGGGACTGCAACAGCAGCCCCCCTTCCCCTCTCTCTCCTTTACACGCACACAACACTCTCCACTCGTTCCAGCTAAAGTAATTCAGCGCGCGTAGCGAACCACATAACCACCGGCAGTGGCACCGCAGCCAAATGAGCGGCCGCGCATGCAGCCCACCACCACCGGAAGCCGCAATCAAGGAGAGAACCAGCCGCCGCCGATCAATGCCAACACGGCGCTCGAGACGAAGGAACGCGGAACGATGGCGCATAGACATTACGCGGCGCGAGAGTCGGCCAATGAGCCAGCTCGCGTTGGAGGGAGTCATCGACGGCGGCGCTATTTGAAACGCATTTACGCGCCGCCTCCGTAAAAGGCGTAACCGAACGGTCTCGTTTCTTGCACGAGATAATTCTTAAACTGCGAGTAAAAGGCAAGCGTGCCGTCGCAGGATGTATAAAATGTATTCGCCGGTTATTGTTACCACGACAAGATACATAAATTGGCAACAAACAAACAAAAAAATGTCATCTTGCACAAGCGTCATCGCAACTTACACATACCATATCATTGATCCAGACCTATAAAAAGAAAGAAAGAAAGAAAGAGAGAAAGAAAGAAAGAAAGAAAGAGAGAAAGAAAAAAAGAAAGAAAGAAAGAAAGAAAGAAAGAAAGATTTGAAGCCATTCCGAAAACTGATTTCGCTATGCATTTGTTAAGCACAATTCCATTTTAGCAAAAAAAGAATGTTATTACGTTTTTCCTTCCCGTGCATGATTTTTCCCGCCCGCAGTCAAGTAATACAAGAGTGGGACATAAGTTTAACCCACACCCCGATAAATTACGCCGTAAAATTTTCTTCTCTAGGGCAACAAGCGGCCGAGCCAGCTCATCACCGTACAGCCACTGACTGTAGACTCCAAAAAACATCTATAGCACACGGGATTCTTATGGTTGAAGAAGCAACGCATGTATAGTGTAACCCACACCACGTGAGCGTTTCCTAACAGTAGACACGCTCATGCATCTACTGTAAACTATTCGCTTCTGCAGGAAGCAAATAACAGTAGATGGAGAGCGTCAGAGCAGACATGAGTATACAGTGCGTTAATGTCGTCCTGCAAAAAGGAAACAAAGGGAGAAAGAGAGAGAAAAAAATAAGGACGCTGTCACGTAAACTGAAACGAGGCTTTCTGAGCACGTTCTTTTTCGTATATACTCAGCCCGGAACGAGGCGCGCAACCGGTATTACGGCCGGATTTGCGAACGGCTACCCAACGCATCCGTGCACCCACACAGCCCGGGGAGGAAGGCGCCTCTGATAAGCGAACCTGTCGGAATGCCGAGACAGCGCAGCACACTCGCGAATACATTTTGAGGAGGTGCACCTCCTCTTGGAAATTCATGGCGTGTCTCGAACAGAAAAGGGCACTGCGCATGCGCAAAATACGCGCTGAAATGTACTTCCGTGCGCCTTTATTTTGCCTCCATAATGCCACATCTTTCAGTTTTTGTCGTTTTCGATGTTCTTCATTACTGCTCTCCTGCGCTCCTGGAAATGCGACGACGACGGCGGCTTTGGAGCAACAGGAAAGCTTAAATTTCGGCAAGAAGCGCGGGATATAACTGAAAAAAAAAACCAAGAAAGCGGCAAGAAGGCAAACGCCTAAATGCAAGCCGAGGCGAGAGAAGTAGTCAGAAACTTGGAACTCGCTCTCGGCTGAGTCGATGAGGCGCGTAGGCTGAGAGCACGCGCAGCGAGCAAAGCGCAAGCAAAAAAGGTGTTGATTTGCAATAGGTGCCAGCACGCGCTTAGGGTATACGCGCCGTGAATCGAACGCATACGCACACAGCCCGTGAGAAACGGTATTCCAGGCACGGAGACACGTCGGGCGGCGGATGAGCATGATAGACGCAAAAAAAGAGAAAGAGACTCTTTCCGAATGGCGCTTCGTTAACAATATATATATTCCGGCCGAAACCTCTAACGTTCTAACGACGATGCGGAAATGGGAGCCTACCTAATCGCACGCAAGGAAAATAAAACGGAATGAAACATAAGGGTGAAAGCAGTATAAGTATATAGGCAGCTTGTGTGAAAGGCGGGCCGGATCGGCACGCCGAAGTATATATATGGGCGAAGGAACTTATCCAGCACTAGAACCTTATTATTCTCTCGCTTCGTCTGGATCCCAGAGGCGAGAGCTAAGGAAAAAAAAAAGAAGAAGAAGCTGTTGCCCTCGCTAAAGAGCATTGGTCTCTTGTCGGCGCGCCGAAACGGCTACCATTCGTGGTCTGAGATCAAAGGACGGCTCTTAAGGCGACCTCATTCAAAATAGATGAACCCACCGATGAGAGGAGTAGTAATGGAGAGACAAAAACATTTCGGAACGGTCTGTCTGGAATAATTCAGACGGCAAAAAAAAAACGCAGGAAACAAATAAGAGAAGCGTGGTTCAACATTGACGGACTGAATAGTTGAGCTAAGTGGGGCGGGCAGCGAATATTGCAGCACTTTTTTTTTCGGCGGCGGTGGTGCGGGGGGGGGGGGGGGAGACGAACACTTTGACCTTTTCAATTTACTCGTGGCGGCGACAGCCCACACTATACGCTAACTAGCAAGTGTCATTAGTTAGAGCCTGCACGCATTATTGATCATGTCTGGCATCCCTAATAGTTTGCTCGCGGTAATCTTCCTTGATCAGACAAGGCCCACACAAGTCAATTTTCGCAAAAGACGAATGCCCAGAACGTCCTGATATAAAGCAGGATAAAGACACTGAGGAAAAAAAATAATAATTTTATACGCTGTCAAATTCTGAACTTCCACATGCAATGCGATAATCTAAAACAACAACAACAACAACAACAACAACAGCGCTTTAGAAGAGTCGTGCGAAGGCATCTCGAAAGTGTCTGCCTCCATCATTAACGGCGGCCTAGAGAAGCGATTACAAACCATACCATTTTATGAATTAAGCGAGAACTACGCATGTTTGAAATCTTCGTTACGATAGGACGGTGTACTTGTTGACTTTGTCAGTGACCTGCCCCGCTCTTTGAAGTTTACGTCTGTGCGGCAGGTGATTCTCATAGAATCATCTCTGAGCCTTGTGCTACCATTCGTGGCACTGCGAACGTCCAGAAGACGACATTGATTGATTGATATGTAGGGTTTAACGTCCCAAAACCATTATATGATTATGAGAGACGCCGTAGTGGAGGGCTCCGGAAATTTAGACCACCTGGGGTTCTTTAACGTGCACCCAAATCTGAATAGACGGGCCTACAACATTTCCGCCTCCATCGGAAATGCAGCCGCCACAGCCGGGATTTGATCCCGCGACCTGTGGGTCAGCAGCCGAGTACCTTAGCCACTAGACCACCGCGGCGGGGCCAGAAGACGACATTAAAGAAGATTAATGCACAAAACTGCGAGGTATGATGCGCTGCGGGGCGAAACAAGTGCGGATACAGTAGGAATAGAGCTCGTGCAGCAAGCCCAGCTGCGCTGACTCGAAGATTAGATATCAGATTATCAATTAAAGCGTTTTACGTGGCAGGCTCGATCTGATAAAAGCGGGGAGCGTTATCGAAACCGAACGAGGAGGTCGACAGTTAACGATCAGTCGACATTTCTGACAGGTCACTTGATGCGGAAGAAGAAGCGGGGAAACGGAATTACAGACAACAGCTGGCGATCTTTCACTTAATGTTTACAGGCAGCAGGCCCAGCATGCATCGCGTTGACAGGGGTTGAGATAGGAGAAAGGCGGAGCTTTCTGTCATTATTTCTCGCGTTATCACTATCACATGCTTCCTTTACGAGACTAACCCCCATATTCCCAAGCGCTCCTCGACTCGACTTTCACCCTTCACTGGAAAGAGTTGAGCACTGCGCCACTACTCGGCTGAAAATGGCGCTGCGCTATACTAAAAAATCGCAGCAGATTATAGCTGATGTGCAGTGACTTGTCGTGACTAGAGACGACGCTCCCATCGGCTTTCTCAAGTGAAGGTGGAGCGTTGAGTGAAGGGACGTTCTAGAATACGGTGATAAATCAGCGATACAGACTACTGCCTTACGGAAAATGCAAGTTATGCCGAAAATGCGCACGATAAAGCGAGCCGACGAAGTGCATTAACCCGCCGAGCGCGTCCAAAGTCAATGGAGCGCGAAATTCGCTACCTGGACGCAACTGCCAGCCGGATTTACACCCGCGTAGCGGGAAACGCAGAGTCATCAAATAATAATAATAATAATAAAAGAAAGAAAGCGAACGTCGCGCACGGTGCAGTGCCGTCGTAATAACAATAGAGCACCGAACGAATTCTTGCGCTGCGTGGGTAGACCGCGCTCTCCGATGCCGCCTCTCTTCCTTCCCCAACGTGCAGCGCGAAATAAATTGCGCTTCGTTGTCGGACTCCGGCTGCGCAGCGCGCTGGCACACCCGGCCCACGTCGGTCGCACAGGTTGCAGCAACGAAGGCGCGCCGCCGAAAGCAAAAGCTCGCGCAGTCGCGTTTAGTATAAATTAGCCGGCAGATATAGGCTTACGCGTGAAAAACGGTCCCCACATGCAACCTCGACGCGGTAGTTCGATTTGCGGCAATGCGAGTAGTCTGTCGAGGCACTTTTGGCGCTAGAATTATATTTAGTTCGTAGCTAAATTTCAAAATAGGCGAACATCGGAGCTGCATTATAAATTGCCCTCTTACAATGAAATGAAAAGGAGAAATACTGCTAAGGTGAAATCATGAATTATTTAGTCTATACGTTTTATTCAGCACACTTAATTTTTGGGGGGGAGGGGGGAAGCAATCTCTTCAATGACACATTTAGACGAAAAGGAGCATCTGACGGAATCAAATACGATCGAAATAAACGACAGCACAATGAAAGAACTGTGCAAAGTGATGCCTTTTCATATTGAATAATTGAAAAATTTATATTTATTTTGGTGCCCCGCCGCGGTGCTCGGTCGCGGGATCGAATCCCAGCTGCGGCGGCTGCATCTCCAATGGAGACGGAAATGTTGTAGGCCCGTGTACTCAGATTTGGGTGCACGTTAAAGAACCCCAGGTGGTCGACATTTCCGGAGCCCTCCGCTACAGCATCTTTCATACAGTGGTTTTGGGACGACAATCTCCACACATAAATATTATTTATTTTGGCTATAGCATCTGTCCTCCCGTTTATGTTCTTGTTCTCCTGTTTTCAACGCCACAGTTAGACACACACAAGCAGTCAACTTAAAACATTTCAAGCCTAAGAAAAATTTACAGCTCTTTTTGATTCTGTTTTATTACAGTAGCCTCTCATGCGATTTCAGTCAGAAATTTCACCTGCGTTAATAACTTATTCAAAGAAGCAATGCCTATACCTCATTTTCATACTATTCCGCTAGTGACGACCGCACGGCATGTAAGCGTACCACACAACGGCGAGATGCAGCAGGTCGAAAACAGTACGCGAAATCACACAACACATAACCCGTGCGATCCACGCGAGCATCATTCAGATCAGGAGTACGCACACCATATATTTCCTTTCAGTGAGGCCCTATACCGCTCCCATAAGGCACACAATATTATTGAAATGTGAAGGCTGTTCTTCCCCTGGTGCACATTTACAATAAATATTCATTCGAAGCAACACTTGAAGAACGACGAACGAAAGTTTTCAGGAATAACATCTGTGGTCGTAAAACTTGAAACATTTGCAAATTTTAAAATTATTCCTTTATTGCACGTATTTTTATTTTCCGCTAACGGACAACGCTGATTTGCGCTCTAAACCTACCGCGCCAACACCGAAATTTCAGTTTTTTTCAGCGCTATCGCGTTATATACCAATCGGCATCATATTAAGAATAACGAGCCACGCAGTGATACTATTAGACCTGCAGGTAGGTCCTCCTAACAAACTGCGTCCGATTATTGCTTTTGTTGCTAAGCGACAGCCTAGTTTAGCCCATCAACCCATCTATCCCCTTGCACCAAAAATGTACCAGTCTACGCAGCATTACACGCCACTTATCTAACTGTCCAGTACCATGCATCATATCTGGCTGGCGCCGAACAACGCGCAGCTGTTTCGCAATTCTTACTATAGTAACTAGCGATGCAGTACAGTCCAAACGAGTAGATCATCCATGCACTTATATTGAGCCGCATTTCGTCGCTCTCGATAATAGCTTGGCTATAGGCCACGCGGCTCGATGCTAGAGCTATTAACGCAATGTGTATGGACAAACAAAAAAAAGAATAATTAACTGCCCTGTCTTTCCGCATTGAATTGCGCGCCACCGAAAAAAAAGCAAAATGCACCCGTTGGGACGCAAGCGAACGTCAGTTTGACGACGCGTACAATTAATTTATGTGATAAAGCGTCCTTTTCTTTAATTCGCGTATGTTTATTGAGAACAATAAAACTTACAAAAAGGCGTTCTAGTTTTAATGCACGTAAACCCAGAATATTCGTCAGAATTCATTTTTTTTACTTCAATGAGATACATGGGCTAGAATAATAAAGAAAACTTCCTAAATATTTTTTTAAAGTTCTGTCGGAGGAAGTTACCATAATCTGGGAGGCCAACTCTCATGCTTTCTGTGGCGGAGCCAATCAAGTTCAGCCAGCGAGACCATGTCATTTTTTTTTCTCGAATAACAACAAAAAGGAATTACGTCGGTCCGAGCAGAGATTTGCAAGCGAGGGCATTGGTCGCGTCGAATGACAGGAGAAGGCTTGGCCAGAATGATGACGTCACACGAGCTATAACGGATGTAGGTACAATGTGATGAGCACCGGCAATCTATTGGGGTGCGTGCCTACGCACCGACTCACCGATTTGATATGTGGGCTTAACGTCCCAAAACCACGATATGATTATGAGAGACGCCGTAGTGGAGGGCTCCAAAAATTTTGACCCCCTAAGGTTCTTTAACGTGCACCTAAATCTGAGCACACGGTCCTACAGCATTTCCGCCTACATCGGAAATGCAGCCGCCGCAGTCGGGTTTTGATTCTACGACCTGCGGGTCAGCAGCCGAGCGCCTTAGCCACTAGACCACCGCAGCGGGGCGACTCAGCGACGCGGCCACCATTGTTTCAACGGATTTCGCGGATTCACACATTGTGCCTTTATAGCACCGCCGCCTCGGTAATAGGACACAGGAAAAAGTATACGGCGGCTCGGATATAGGAAGACAGCCGGCCATTGCCGCAGAATGCAATTCCCGTATAGGGCATCAGATAACTGCCCGAAGAGCCCACGATGCGGTAATGGCACGGTCGGCTGTCGGCGCTGCCAATTAGAGCAACGCCAGAGGGACAAACTTAAAGAAAACAAAAGAGAGACAATCAATGCACACACAGGCTGCTATAGTTTGTGCTTTAGCAACGCCGGTTACATAATTTACAATAAAATGACAACGTGAGAAACACAGCATACAAAAGCAAACAAGAAAAGGAAAATACGCGAGAAAAAAAAAAAAAAACATCGGCAAACCATTCCTTGGAGGCCCTTTCGTTTCAATGACACGCTATGCACTCAACTTTCATCGGGATGAAAAAACGAGTTCACTGCAGCAGCCGGCGCACCAAGTATGCGCGTAAATATACAAGCCGCGAGACTGCACCACACCACAGAGGATCCGTTTAGTGGAATCCATGCGTGGCAACGACGGTTCTATAGGGCACGCCATGCGCATGGGCCAGCATTACACGCACAGGCCGAGCGCGTTGCGAAGTGAGGCGGCCAGAACAGCAGCATTTCCTGCGCTCTATAGAAAAGCGCGCTATCCACGCTGGGTGCTGCAAAGGAAGGCACTTCGAACCAGCCGATAGCCGCGGTTTCTAAGTACGTGCTCGGGAAACAAAATTTGACAGCAATGAGAGGCAGAAATGATACCACTGGCACGAAGAAAATGCATCGCAGCGTCCAGCTTTCGGAGATGTTTGCGCTGCGGTGTTTGTTGCGACACCAGGACGAAGTGACGACATTACAATCGTTACTATTGCAACGTCAGCGGAATGTCAGCGCAAACTCAGACTAACTAAATGCATATCGAGCGAAGGGAAGGACGAAAAGCCGAGGATAGCAGCCATTAAGATGGAGTAATAAATTTTAAAAGTTCGCAGATATAGGATGGAATCAACTCGCTGTAGACAGAGAAAGCAAGATCTTTGCGAGAGGCCTTCGCCCAGCAGTAGGTGTAAAATACAGTGAAAATGCAGAATAATGATCACTCTAAACTACGAAGACATAAAAAAGGAAACGCTGGATTATTTATCTCATTTCACTCACAGTTATTACTAGCCTTCGTGTAAATAAAGGCGAAAATTCAACGGCAGGTGCCAAACGAGTCACACGCTTTTAGATGCGAAGCAACTTTTTCACTCACGTGTGTAACGCCGTGAGTACAGTGACATTCACTGTTAGGGGAGTACGGCTCAGCGTGGCATAGAGCTGCGAAGCACCATGCAGTGCAGCCGGCGCGGCCACGCACAGAATCGAGGCAACGCATGCGCACATGAGCGTGCCGCTCTTGCTTTACTACAGACAAGCAAGACCAGCGCTTGGCAACTACAGTATGACGCTCTCAAGCAGTGTAGCAGAGGACATAAAGCATTTCTCGTGTTTCCGTGTGCGCATGCATCGCTACGCTTCGATGCGCGGCCACGCTGAGCAGTGTTCACCCTAACAGTGGATGTCACTGTACGTGCGTCCATACGAACGCGCCGCAACGCGTTACCCTCGGTGCAGGGGTTGGAGCGGTGCAAAGCAGGTCACGCCGCCGCGGCGCGTTCACTTCACACTCCCCTCGCAGGTGCGCTCTGACGTCACTATCTCCCTCATCCACAGCACGCTCACCGCAGTGCCCGCAGCTGCCGGCTCTTCCACCCACTCATAACAACGGTGTAAGAATAATCAGGTGTTACCACTGAGCACGCCTGAGCGTCCAGATAATGTTCGGTCTCGCGGGCGCGCTGTGCTGCGAGCCATCAGATGGCGCCGCGGCCAACGTACCCAGAGGGCGGTGCTGGCGCATTCAAATTCCTCCGCCTCCCCAACGTTTTCGTTCCAAGCGGTGTGAGTAACTCTTAAAACGCGAAGGATTTTTTTTATTTTAGGTTAAAAGGTAGAATTATACCAGGATTAAAATTCATTAACACGAAAATGCCTTGTGCAGGGTGCGAAACGTCGTCAACACAGATAGTGCCGCTCACGCGCACAAGTATTTTCGTCTGTTCACAGTATTGCTCGAGGCGAAGAAAAATAGATAGAAAATGTTAGCCAGCGTGCTATTCCTCCTTCAATATACTTGCCAGTGGGAAAGAAATGCAACGAACTTCCACGTGCTTAGATGTAGGTGCATGTTAAACAGCCTGGATGGTCAAAATTAGTCAGGAGCCCTCCACTGTGGCGTCCCTCGTAATCAAATCATGATTTTGACGCGTAAACCTCCATTATTAATTATTACGCTCCATTAAAAGAGAATCATTACTGCACCAGAAACGTATTTCATGCGTACCACTGCTTTCGCTTACACAAAAAATCATTGAAGCATTTGCGCTTGTTCAATGTAAACGCGATATAAATAAATAATTGAAACGCGCAAGTATTCCATAACAAGCACACAATAGCAATGCAGTTGTTGCACGAAATATATGTATATTTGAACCACGCAAGTATTTCATATACAGCACACTAAAGTAATGCGGTTGTTCATGGCTAGATATTGCGATGCGAATTCGCATATGGGCCAAACCTCATAAGCGCGAAAATGCACGCGACAGCGACGAGCGACGCGACGTAGATCGTCTTCGCGCGATCAGTCGCTAGCGCAGGCAAACCTCGTTCACGCGACGGCTTCGGCGAGCGAATTCCACTGTTGCTGGCATGAGGCCGTCTACTCGCACCAAGAAAACCACGTAGTGAACGGCATGCAATTTAAAAATAAAATACATTGTTGTATAATGGAACGGAAAGTGTTTATGAATGCTTTGCAGCACTTTTTTTATATGCCCATGCGTAAGCATTGCGTTATTTCTTGTTGCGCATACGTGACTCGGGCAGGGTCACGTGCACCTATGCAGTCTTTGTCTTTTCCGGTTTTTCACTATTGGCTGCTTGAGCCCAGCACTTCCGGGCGATGAGCGACGGTTTCCAAATCTGGAGAACCAGAGATCGCGCGAAAACGAGCACGCGACACGTCGCGCGAACGCCCTGTTTCGTCGCTCATAGCATCGCTCGTCGCTGTCGCGTGCATTTTCGCGCTCATGAGGTTTGCTGTTATATGTTTATGTTAACGATCACCGTCAGACGATCACTGTCAGACGGCACTTTGAAGAGAGGGACACGCTCCGCGAAAGTACGAAGCCAGAGCGGCAATTCGGTACAAAACATGTTCTAGCCATTTTCGAGAACCTTTGAGCAATTTGATGTCACCTTCGACGACAGAAAGCGCCACAGCAGTGGTATAGTGGCTAAGGCACTCGGCTGTTGACCCGCAGGTCGCGGGTTCGAATCCCGGCTTCGTCGGCTGCATTTACGATGGAGGCGGAAATGCTGTAGGCCCGTGTGCTCAGATTTGGGTGCACGTTAAAGAACGTCACTCACACGGTGGTCGAAATTTCCGGAGCCCTCCACTACGGCGTCTCTCATAATCATATGGTGGTTTTGGGACGTTAAACCCCACATATCAATCAATCATCAATTCGTCGACAGAATAGAATTGAACGTACGCGAAGAAAAAAAAAACCCTTGATTCAAAACAACGTGGTCACACAGGTCAAGAAAAGACCCGGAATCAGCAGCAAGCACGCTTCTGCCGAGCGTGTTGCTGAGACCAAGACGGCTGGCACCGCTCGTCGTAGCACCATCTACCCTATTACTGATAACGGCCCGAACATTATCTGGACGCGCTGGGATTGCGCATTTCAACGCGTTGCGGGGAGAGTTACACCGTGCTGGTAACACACCTCTCTCGCTTCACCCTGTCCACCGTTCGCAACGCTCCACCGCACATCGAGTGGAAACGCTGTTTCGGCTCGTTTATCTGCACGAAACTTGCACTACACGCAACCCGCCTCCCGTGTCTTTGTGTTTCAAACAAGCGTTCACTCGAGTAAACGCTACACCGTGTTTCGCTTCAAACCGTTCTCCCAACCCCCGCGTCGTCGCCCGTTTCAACCGGCTCAACGCCGTGTGCACCGCTACCCTTTCGCATCTCATCAGGATTCCCTTCGGGGAAATGGTCCTTGCGCATACATAGGTATACCGAAGCAGTTTGTTGACAATTGCACGGTTGACAAACGCACGAAAGTCTAACGGCGTCTCACAGCCTCTTCCACGCCCTCGTTTAGTTCGTGTTTTTTCTTTATGTGTATATTTCGTGACAAAAATCATAAACACGTTACAACACAGATGCGAACAAACCTAGCTTTCCCATTTCCTCAAAACTTAACGCAGAGGGTCTTTCCATGTTTTTTTTTTCTTTTTAGCGGCGGATCTACAGCCGCTTAACGTTCGAAAGAAATTCATCCTAACGTGGCGAAGTGACTTGGACGCATAAAATTAAATAAAAGCGCACACACGCACACACTACTAAAGGCACAAAGGCATAAAGACAGACCCGAATGTCCGGCTTTTGTCGCTCACATTTGCGGAAGCGTCTCCCGCGACGCGGAAAATTACCGCGCAGGGACCGACGACGGGGCCCGCGCAATAATTCAGGACCGAGCGGGCGGTTTTCTTGCGAAAAGGTCCAGCAATTGCAAAACTTTGAAACTGCTGCAGCGAGAGCCTACAGTGGGAGCAATTCTGCACACGATGCCTTAAGAAGGCGAAATCTTACCCAGAGAAGCCGCGGAGTGCGAATTCGCAGCGTGCTCTTAACGTGCTCCATGCAGGCAGTTCGTGCCTGCAAGGGGTGACGAAGCCGTAACAATGCGTTTTTAAAAGGCGTTTACGGCGCTGGGCACGTGCTTAAGAAAAGGGAACGCACACGTGAAGACGCAGAGAGCGCCGACATCCGGCTAATTTAATTTCCGTGAAGAATGAGTATGAAGGTATACAGCGGTCAAGAGATAAGAAGATTACAGAATGTTGAGACGCATCAACAGGACGCACGTCAGACACGTGGTCCTATTTGACTAACACGGTAATCCATTTAATAGTGCAATGTAGGTTGTGCTCGCAGCACCTAACGCAGCTCGTTTAACATATGAGTGTCAATAATATGGATAAGCAGGGTCATGTAAACGCGTTCTAAATGGGTTCTTCACCAAATAGCTGGCGCTTTAACCCTTACACGCTCGTGCACGCGGTAAACGAGTTTATTCGCCCCGCCACGGTGGTCTAGTGGCTAAGGTATTCGGCTGTCGACCCGCAGGTCGCGGGTTCGAATCCCGGCTGCGGCGGCTGCATTTCCGATGGAGGCGGAAATGTAGTAGGCCCGTGTGCTCAGATTTGGGTGCACGTTAAAGAACCCCAGGCGGTCAAAATTTCCGGAGCGCTCCAGTACGGCGTCTCTCATAATCATATGGTGGTTTTGGGACGTTAAACCCCACAAATCAATCAAACGAGTACATTCACTGCAATGACGCCATGAAACGGAAATCATATCGATTGCAGGGATCACGATTAACGATCAGCCGTAAAATATGAAGCATCGCCGTCAATAATCGTGAAACGTCAATAATCTCTGCCGCCTATGCGACTATCCGCATGCTATAGGTCCGTCCTTCGTTCCTTTTAGCATGCCGAGTACCTTAGGCACTTGAACACCGCAGCGGGGCAGTGGTCACTTGAAATAGTTATTAAAAAACAGGAAGCAGTATACAATGCAACTTCATGTCATGTCATAATTAAAACTAAAAGAAATACCATAAATATATCAGGAAAGAGAGCGATATTTTTATAGCAAGCGATACATTTAGCAAATACTGCCAGGGAAGAAAGAGGTTTTTTTAATAGCTCAATGCAAATCATTCCAAAACTGGAATTGTAGTGAATACAATGCGTTTTGCTTGTAATTAGTATACGAATGAAAAAAAAACATTGTTATTAGCTGTAAGTCTTGACACGTTTTGAAGTTTCAACAGCTCAAGATACATGAACACCATGAAGCAACTTGTGGAATACGACGCTACTATGAACTACAACTACTTGAGCTATTGAAAACGTCATGTACGTCGCATACATGACGTTTTTGCTCAATTCATGTGACAGGGGTCACCGCCAGTAAAGGGCGGGTAGGCAGTACTCACCAACGTTACCAGATACTTTTTTCTAGTAACGTTGGTACTCACCCCCTTCCCCAATTTTTGCCTCCCCCCACTCCTCACACACAAGATTAAACACAATGATGGACGTTTGCTTCGTAAGTTGCACAGCGGACATCTATCACCAGAGCGACGGAAATCGAACGCTGCAGCTATATATATGTTCGGCTTAAGGGTGGCAGCTTTTGTACCTTTTCTTTCTCTTTTTTTTGGAGGGCGTGTTGTCCCAACATGCGTTGGCATCGCGAACTTCGTTTCCTCTGTGCTCGTCTGTCTACGTTGCATCTTGTCAATGAAGACTTGCCACCAAGTCGTCCAAGTTCTTCCGCCGTAACTCCGCACTCACGCAAACAACACGCGCTCGAGTTATGGCGTGAATGACGAGCTCCATTTTTTTTCGCGACAGACAGAACCACGCGCACGACCCGCGAGTAATGAGAACGAAAACTGCGCTGTGGCACACGCAAACGACAGCGAATGCGCGCCATAGGGCGCGATAACCACGAAAATGCGCCACCCTTGTATCGCCACGAACATGCTAAAAATGCGTTTTTCAAACTAGAAAGGAAACAAATGAGCGGCAAAAGAAAGAAGAGAGGGAAATACCACGTAGTTTGCGCGCCACCAAAGGATTCATCACAGTTCATCAGCGAGATGCGACTGCACTGGCCACATTTCGCAAACGCCCATGGCACGCGAATGCCCCTGTATGCACACGCATGGCGTGTCCAAGGTTGCGCCGAAAGCCCCGTGTTCAAGCGAGAAAGCTGGCCGCAGGCGCATTTCGGAGCCGAGATGAACGTCCTGGCGTGCGCCATCGCTTTCTGTTAGCATTGCACGGGGAAGTTGCGAAATGCGCAGCTGCGCATCACGTGTAATTACCCCTATAGTGGAGAGCGAAAGAAAACGCAGTTGTACCGCGACATTACTGGACACGGATAACGGAATAAAGATATAGAAAAAGAGCCGATGGCGGAGTAGTGGCTAACACCCCCGCAATTATACCGTACTGCAATTATCTCATTAGTGTGCGCACTAGCACAACGCAACTCGGTTTAGACGCAAGGTTGCACGATGCCAGCTCAGCTCGAATGTCACGAATGACGCGCAGAAAAAAAAGACCAATGATGAGGACGAACAAAAAAAAACACGTCCCATAAAATTCAATAGTCTTTACAGATATTGTGCCCCGCCGTGGTGGTCTAGTGGCTAAAGTACTCGGCTGCTGACCCGCAGGGCGCGGGTTCGAATCCCGGCTGCGGCGGCTGCATTTCCGATGGAGGCGGGAATGTTGTAGGCCCGTGTGCTCAGATTTGGGTGCACGTTAAAGAACCCCAGGTGGTCTAAATTTCCGGAGCCCTCCACTACGGCGTCTCTCATAATCATATAGTGGTTTTGGGACGTTAAACCCCACATATCAATCAATCAATCAATCAATTTACAGATATTGTACATTCAGACAGGGCAGGCCCAGAAAAAAAAATTCAATGCAACTTTTGTAACTGTAAGAACACGTCTGAAAGGCGCAATAACGCAGTATGTCGGCTTAGCGCATCTCGAAAATTTTAGCAAAAAATAATAAATGCTTTGCTAGAGCCTAATATAAAGGAAAATAATTTTTCGTGAAAACCCGAAGGCACAAGCTTGCGATATTTGACGGGAAAGCTGGACGACGACTATTTCCCTACTTCGTTGGGCGAAAAAGAAAATTGGTAGGTCCCACGTACAGTGGGAATCGATGATATGCGAAGCACGAATGAGAAATGTTGATATGTCACTTTGAAATCAGCAAAACGATACGATGTGGAGGCGAATCATGCCGCAGATGACTTCCGTGTAATGATTATCATGTTTGGATGTGTCACTAACGTTCGTCATCTATTCACGTCACGTGATCACAAATTCAGTATATGTGGAGCTAGCGAAACGGCCGCAAGCACGCTATGAGCGTGGTATGTTGTCATGTTCTTACAAGACACGCGTGTCAGGATTATCATGTTTGCACAAGTCATATATTTCGTCATCCATTGACGTGACGTAACACCAAATTTGATATACGTGGAGCTAGCAAATTGGCCGCGAGCGCATTATGACTGTGGCATGTAGTCATGTTGTTACATGACACGCATGTCGTGATTATCATGTTCGGATGTGTCATTTACCTATGTCGTCCGTTCGCGTCACGCAATACCGAATTTGGTACATGTGAAGCTAGCGAAACGGCCGCGAGCGCAACATGAGCGTAGAATGTAGTCATGTTGTTACATGACACGCATCTCATGCTTATCATGTTTGCACCAATCTCATACCTTCGTCATTCATTCACGTCCCGTAATACCAAATATGTTATAAGTGAAGCTAAAGAAACGGCCGCGAGTGCATCTTGAGCGTGGCATGTAGTCATGCTGTTACATAACACGCATGTCGTGATTATCATGTTCGGATGTGTCATTTACCTATGTCGTCCGTTCGCGTCACGTAATACCGAATTTGGTACATGTGAAGCTAGAGAAACGGCCGCGAGTGCATCATGAGCGTGGCAAGTAGTCATGTTGTTACATGACACGCATCTCATGATTATCATGTTAGGGTTCGTCGCTTGTGTTCGCCATACAATCATGTCAAACTATACTAGTTTTGCAACATGTCATGTGAACGAAACCACCGCATGAGCAGCAAGACCATGAAATGTGAATCATGACATTCATGACATACATGTCATGATTTTCATGTCAAGTCAAATATGCTCGTCATAGTCATGTTATGCCATACCAAGTTTGGTATCGATACCGTCATCCAAACGGCCAGGAGAGCTAAATGTCGTGGGCAAGCGGGCGGACGGACGGATGGATGGATGGATGGATGGATGGATGGATGGATGGATGGATGGATGGATGGATGGATGGATGGATACGCTCAAAGTCGCTGAAGTTCACTAAGAAAAGCTTCGCATTTCAAATTTGATACGTGAACAGCACGATACTACTCGGAACATTCTCAACAGCATATTGGATTATAAGCCTGAATATTGTAAATTATCGAAGGTGGACTTACAGAGATAAAGATTAGACCCTGCGTTCAAACCACAGTATAATGGTTATTACAATGTTACAATATAATTACAATCGTAGTACGTGCATGCTTACGCATTTCGAGTTAGCGCAAACGCTAACCGGTCAGCCTTGAACTAAAGCTGTGTTTACAGCACCCACGTTAATATTCAGCTAAAAAAATATAAGCGGTGTGTAGAAAGAAGAAAGAACCAACAAAGAATAAGCTGCGTCATTGCCACGGGTCAGACGCGCCCCGTCCTCTCGACCCAGACCAGCGACGACGAACGCTATTGGTGCGGGCGATGCAAGGCCACATATAAGCGAAAGCTTCGACTGAAGCGGGGCCTTCTCTATATTAAGGCCAGACGATGAGGCAAGCCATGCCGGCTAAAAGCCGCTACACGTCCAGTAGGCAGGCAGATGCCGGTGGCCTGGCGTTCGTCAGGGCCAATTTTCCCCGCTCCAATCCGACGCTGCCAGCTACGGGCGCTACAGGAGAACGGGGCCATCGCGTGAAGCGGCAGCGCCTCTCACAAGAATGCAAAATAAGCGGCAGCGCAACGTGGAAATGAAACAGGATGCGCTACGGGTCCTTCCCCGGGGCACTGCGCGCAGATGGAGCGCCGCCAAGCGCTACAGGCGGCATGAAAATTGACGAGCGACGATGAGTGGGCGGCGAAGCGCGATGAAGAAGCGAAGCAGCAGGAGAAAAAAAGGAAAGAAAAAGGGTTTACAAGATGCAGAAAAAAAAGACAAAAAAATCTGCACAATGTTAACAAGGCACATCATAACACGCTTACCCACGAGGATGCGGGAATTGGCGCTCGAACACGCACCGAAATGGAGGCATCATTTTGTCTCCCTCCCCCTCCTGTCATAAATAAGATTACGACTACGCATTACAAAGAAAGAAAAGCGAGCATTATGGCAAAAAAAACAAAAAAAAACCCGAAACATATTCGAGCAACTTAACGCGATAACAGAAGTGGCCACGAAAATGACGTACCATTTTTTTTTTAAAGCACTTTGCATCCATACCAGACCTTTGTTTTGCTTTCGTGCTCGCGGCTCTGGCGAACAGTATAGCGCACCTGCGCCATAACGTCGCTGACGAAGGTAACCGCCAACAGTTATGATGCGCCGTGTACCTCTCACAACAGAAAAAAAAACAAAACCGCAATGCTATGTAATGAAGGAGCGGGCAGTTCTAACGGGGTTCACGCTGTCGATCTTACCCCAGAATCCGAGAGAATGCGCAAGCAAGAGTACACAGAAACACGAACGGACGCACGGGACAACTATATACGTGCAATGCGCAGTAAAATTTCTGTGGCGTGTGTTACGAGGCCTGATTGCACGGGCTTTAATTACAGTTGCCGGAAATTGCGAGGCGAGCAATATTCAGGAGCGTAAATGACACACAGCGCGGCAAAACATAGAATCGCCACGCTTTCTCCCATTACTATGGGAGAATGCGCAACCACCACTCGCCAGCTACCTGGAATATGAAAAAAAAAAAGTCGGTTGCAGGGAGAACGCTGTTTCAACACTGTCATGATCGTTCCAGAAAACCTAGACTCAGCTCAGAGTTTCATTTTCATTATTATACGCATTGGCCCCCATGTGCTTAACGAACCAGATAAAGAGCGCGATGATCAAGAAAATAGTGGTAGAGAAAAAATATATAAGAGAAGAGAGACAAAAGCAGTAAAACTTGCGGCAAGCAAGTTATGGAATACCGCCGTGTCTCCGTACTAACCAATTTAAAAAGCTAACAGTAAAGAAAGTGTAGCTATGACAGAAACACAACAAATATAAAAAAGAAGTAAAGAAGACATTCATCGCTGGATGACGAACGCTACGAAATGTATGCGTCCTGGTATATCACCCTTAACGATAAAGCTCCCTTTTAATAACACCGAAAGCCTCTACCCTCCATCCGATTTCAAAAAAAAAAAGTAACCTCTTGAAAATGAAGGATGGATTGTTGACCAAAGTGAGGCAGGTCATCGTAAAAGTGCCCTGCCATGTTAACCGGTTGAGCAGTGGCTTGCTGCACCGTATATGATTCGATGTTCGAGTAAATCATCTCATAGGACATCTCTGCTTACAGTGTGTCTCATACGGCTCGATTACTAGATTTAAAATTTCTCGTGGGACTTGGAACTTGTGATTACATAACACGTACGTTGTCCTATATGATAGTATTTGCCTTACCAGCAAAAATGCGCCTGTGGTTAGGACGGAAATCGCCGGTCATTGTTCTGTTGCACAGATGAATGACAGGCGCGCTGCAGCACTGGGGACGGAGCATGCAGTTATTCTTAGGTTGTAACCGACTATAGTTTTTGGCACACTTGGAGCTGTTCTCATTTTTTTCTACATTTAGACCTTACACATGGTGCATCTCAGACTCTCCAGTTATCTTCCTACCCTCTGGCACTACATCTCGCAAACGTTGAAAGGTTGCTGCTCTTACAGGCATGCTCATCAACAAAGAGCGGTACTTTGCCCCTTTGTTGTCTAGAGGCGTCACGTTCTGTTGCTCCGTAACATCTTCAAAAAATTGGCATGCAGTTCACTATCCGCTGTATTCAGTTTCAGTACCAGTATTTGTAACTTACAGGCCATTTTCGTTCTGCTCATTACTTGAGAGCCAGGTCTCATTTGCACAACTAGTGTGCTCAGCGCCGCTTTGCTCAGACGAAACGCAATTTCGAAAATCAGGCACATTAACTTCTCTAAGATCTTCGTGGAGGATGTATTCTTTCATCCACTCTCACGCACCTTTCTTGCGGCAATCTCGGTCTGCGCTCTCACTCCTGAGTTTCTCTAGCAGGTACCTCTCACGCTTGGGCGCGTATTACCTCATTTTGAGTACGTTTTGCCTCGAGTTTGGTATCCTGCTTCTTTCTCGTTTGATCCCACTTTTCCCAAACACGCGCCCTCTCTACTTATATTGACTTTAAACACCCTTTTTATTCAGATTTTGCTCTTACAAAAGCAATGTTATGCACAAATAAATAAATAAGTAAATAAATAAATAAATAAATAAATAAATAAATAAGGAAAGAAAGAAAGAGCTGACATATTCTGCGCGGTTCTTTACGAGAACCTGTCACATTACGTAGGTCATTGGCAATATGTCATCGTGTCGCTTCGTAAACTTGATTCAGACTCGGCAGCTAATGACGTAGTTGGAATGGCACGACGGCACATTCAGAGTGAATTTCGTCTCACCAAAAGCGATCACCGAAGTACACAAGTATGCCGGTCGACGACTTGCAAGGGAGGGAATATACGAGCGTCGAGAATATTCTTCGAGGACAGCGAAATTTGACGTTCCGCAGGCGTTGAGCTTTAGCGAAAGGAAGAATGGGGCTAGATGTAGTAGAGCCAGCACGCTCTCAGACATCAACAGCGAAGCCGCCGACATTGGGATTAATATTAAAGCAGCACAGCACATGACGCCCCGGACGCGCAAACAAGCGCCACAGACAAATGAGATGACGAGAGAAAGAGGGAAAGGAAGAATGCGTTGGGCTTACGTCATAAGGAGAAAGTCAAGTGTAGACGGCATGCCATCAAAGCTATATACGCGCAAAAAAATGGAGCCTACGAATAGAAAGAAAGGAGGGAGTAGGAAAACGTAAAAGAGAGGCGGTATAGCTATGACGTCCCGCCAGGCGCACAATGCCCGCACGACAGAAGCCCCCTAGAAATGCGCGAGCGCTAAAGTGCAGTGTCGGCGTCGAGAAAGTTTCGAAAACGGCAGGCGACAGCAATAGGAAAGAGAGCGCCGCTGGAAAGATGACAAAGCGGGGGACCTCGAGCCCAAACAGACGGCCGCTCCTCACAATGCTGCGCTGGCAGCTGGACAGCAAAAATGCTCATAACGCGGTCTTGCAATGTCCGCCCCCCTCTTCTTTTTTTTCCCCTCAATCATAGCTCCACCGAAGCGCCACCCTTTCTCCAGGAGCATTTGCTTCTTTCACGAAGCGACTTTTTTTTTCCATTATCGACAAAGGCGCGCTTGCGAGTTTTCATTTTTAAGCCGCCATGACACCAGCATCGCCAGGAAAGAGTACGCGTGTTTTTCCATTTTTTTTTTCTGTCGCGTACAGCTGCAAAATTTTCACTCCCGGTTAGTAAGCACCATCTTCTCTACATTTTTTTAAAATATATTTTCCTTGTTTTTCATCGAAGGACCGATTCATGCAACGTCGTCGTCATCGCCGTCAATTCCACCGTTCCGACGTGGCACACTTTTACTTTTTTTTTTCGTCAGGCCAAAAATATGAGAAAGCAATTTAGGGAAGGGAAGGTTCAAAAAAAATTTGCAATTATTTTTTATTTTTATCGAGTATTCTACCTCGCGTTGCGCACACACCCAGTACCTAAATAAGTAGGTGGATAAATATAAACGAAGAGAAAGGGTTCCGATGGGAGTGAGACAAGCTACACATTGTGCCTTTCGAATACACGCGTGCTGGCCACGGTCAGAATGAATGGCCACCTTCCGGAGCCGGAAAAAAGCCACCGTGCGAGCAACGCCTCGTACCACTCGAGGTTCTCTCTTCGCGGCTCTCTCTTCTACTTGTCTATACTCCTGCGTTCAGGTTTTTGTTTTTATTATCAAATGTCTGGATTTTCTTGGAATTCACTTTTCTTCCCCCATGATTCTATCTTTTTATTTGAGAAAAGCATTCCCCCCCCTTTTTTTTTGTCTTGCCATTCACACATTGCTTATGTCTCTCTTCTTCCGCCGCCCCTTTTTTGACCATGTCGATGTGTCTATATTTTTATTCTTTTCTTGTTTTAATGTAAACCTTCTATCTCCTGAAAAACGTGTAATGTATTCCCAGGAGACAGCGCATCTTTTCGGAATGTTGATTTTTTTAGGCTACCTGCTCATTCTTTGACCTCCTTTCCATTCAGCACATCGCACGTTTCCTTCGAAAGACCAGTGCCTCGTTACTTTTTTGCTTTTTTTTCTCGAAACTCAATGGTTTCCAGATGAGCTGTACTAAGTGCAGGACTTTTAATCCATGATCCATAGCTGTAAACGTTCCTGGCACGTGCGATAAGCGTACAGTTCTGCAAAGAATGCTATTAATATAGACAAAAGTATTACATGACAAAAGTATTACAAGTACGGCCATACAACCCAAGAACGGATCTGTTTAAGCACTCTTTTTTTTCCGCAAGCCATTGTCGAATGGAATATGTTACCAGCTGATTTAGTTGGCTGCAAGACTGCGGATTCATTCTGTAAGGCACTGTGCCCCCAGCAATTATGCCTGAATGGCGCTG
This sequence comes from Rhipicephalus annulatus, assembly GCA_013436015.1. NCBI lineage: Eukaryota > Metazoa > Arthropoda > Arachnida > Ixodida > Ixodidae > Rhipicephalus > Rhipicephalus annulatus. Next base: position 138,335 of record WOVY01005025.1, read on the forward strand.
CAGGTAATCTTCCAAATAAAGAAAAAGTGACGTCGGCGTCGATTACAAAACTGGTACCAAAATGTATATGTGATGGAAACGTCCAATAATAATGAAATTTTATTGGTACGCGAACTTCATAAGCAGGCCAGATTTATTACTTTGGTAGCTGTGGCCAGGACATCAACTGAAGTACAATGAGCGAATGACGGTAAAATGTGACTCTGTAGATTTGCTTATCGATCAAAGCCCTTACTGAAAACAAATCCAATATCACTGTGGCGCGACAGGCTCATTTGTTTCTACTTAAATTGACAATTAAAAAGATAACAAAAAATATAACGAGACTCAAGATTGGTAGAAAAGTTGACAGGAAGACTCTAATCGGCCGACGTATTGTTTAAGTGCTTGATCTAATCAAACTTGAATTAGCTTCTTTGATGAGATGTCGAATATAAAAGCACAACAGAGCAAACGCCTTACTATGAAACAAGAATGATGCGTGCTCCAAAATAACAAATCAACAACAACAACAACAACAACAACAACAACAACAACAACAACAACAACAACCACTACTTTAACAACAACGATCATGCAGTTCTCAGCGGGTACGCCCTTTAGCTCATTTAAAATATCCGAGTCGTAGGCAGTTCCTCTAAAGTGCGCGCTTCTGAGACGCTCTTGCGTTTTCAACCGAATAACCCGGCTCGGCGAAACAACGGAATTGGCAATTTCGCACCACTGTCTCACATCACCGGTTTCCTGCCTCATCTGTAGCCGTGACAAAAATTCAACGCCGCGCGTCGGTGGCCCTCTTACGCCGTAAAACAAAACAACGAATCGAACAAAGACACGCGGCATGCGAACGGGCTACGCGGGAAAAAGCTCGGCAACTATGCCCCAAACGGGCCCTGCTTAGCCTTCTCACGTTTATGACTCTCGACGATTTCCTCTTCGTTGCTTTTCGTAAAATATCTAAAGGAGGGACAGAAAACAAATACTCGTGCACATACATCCAGCCGTAAGAACGCATATGAACGTCTATGATCCCGAATGAAAGCTGAATTAGAATGATTGTAAACATCATCTTGCAGCCAAGATGAGTTAGACAATTGTGTGTGTGTGTGTGTGTGTCCCAAAAAAAGAAGAATGAAAGAATATTGAGATTCTCCATCGACGTACAGAAAACCAACAGGCGGATGTAAAAAAAAAACTAAGAAACATAAAGGCAGTTGTCCTCAACGGGCCGGAGGAAAAAAAAAGAAAAATCGTGACCGCATCCAAGTTTTATTGACTATTTGCGACGTGCGTAGCTACAAAGACTTCTGCCACGGGGAACAAGATTTACGGCCACAGACGTAAATAGCAGCTGCTTCCGTATTCAGTGAGTATCCTGAGGGCTCGAAACGATACAAGAGAAAAAAAAAGCAAAGTGTAGTAAGCCAAGCAAACAAAAACATAATACTGCGCCGATAAAGCACCAATAACTATCGCGTATCAGCGAAAACAAAAAGAAAACACCGTCATGGGGAACGATACTGAGCTACATAGGAGCGCTATTTGTCGTGACCGAGCTCGTATGCCTAAACCATTAAATAAAGTACAATCCAATGGCCACCGAAAGAAAGTAAATATAAATACGAAACGACAATACTGAAATATAATTGATATCGATGATTACCTTCAAATGAAGCTTAAAAAAGTTACACAGAGATGCACATGTCACAAGGCACAAGTAAAATTTTCAACTGCCCACACTCAAATAGAAAGACAGCTTTTCCACATCAAGACTTACATTGAGGCAAAGCACCCTTGCAAAGGGCAAAACAGGTGAGACGTGAGTGTTGATTATTAATTCTATTAGTAAACGTAATTATATTGGTAGTAGTGAATTAAACAATAACTTATTACTAGCAATATCCGGTAATTGTGAAAAATACTGTACAAGAGGTTTATTTATTGTCTTTTATAAGATCGAAACATCTCCTACCTGCAGGTTACGTACCGTAAGAGCCCACAAAATCAGGACAAGTGAGCACTGCCAGTTATGATCTTACAATGCATATAGTGTAACTGCACCTGACTAGCAAATACAATGGGGCAAGCTATATTTGATAGCACAGAATTTCCAAGCCGACTAAAAAAGAATTGTAAGTGTTCGAAGCAGTTGAAGCGCGACTTGGCATCTCTCAGTGGGGCCTCTCTTGAATTAAATTGGTGGTTAACAAATGTTATACGTACTTTTCTTCCGTTCAATTCGTTACTTATCAGTACAAGGCAGACCACGCATTAGCTGCAGTTTAACGGGTTCACAAAAATGATAAATGCGTAAATTATGCGCGGCACTACGTAGACTTTGTTACGTGAACCACGTGCCTACATGTTCGTAAGCCGCCATCGAACACTGAGTTTCATAAAACGGCTCACTGAATTCATAATACAACTTTGTAGGGTTCATCTGTTCATTTAGCGGAAATTGCATTCCCCAAGGTGCATTGAGTATAACAAATTTGGGAACAGAAGCTTCACTAACGAATAATGTTTCCGTAAAACACACACACACACACACACACACACACACACACACACACACGCACGCACGCACACACACAAAAGGGATTAACGTCGTGGTTGTGCGACGCAAATCCTTCGCTTTATGACAATACTGCAGCACTAAGCCAATGTTTTGAAAATCTTTTATTGATACAATTAAGGGAATATACTGATTCAAATAAACGAGTATAGTTTGCATTGATAAATATTACCAGATAGTTCGTTCGTACGTTTATCGTATTTTTGTACCTATTAGGATTTGTTTCATGAAAGCTGACAAAGCGTGGGCAAGTGCCTAGAGACTGTTGTGTGGTTCCATTGATGAACTATTCTGTAAAGCCTGTACGCTTCTTGCAAGTGAGTATTTAAGTCTTTTGAATATTGTTGACATGTCCACACTATTTAAACGTGTGAACATTGTAGTCGTGAATGGAAATGTGAATGTACCTTTATTTCTAAATATTGTACTGTTTTATTAGTATTTACTACTTCACGTTGCAAATTATTATGTATTATGTACAAGAAGACGAATAGCCGGGGTCCGGCATACGGGCAACAACGTGTCCTTAAACACCTTCAATAAAAAAAATTCACGCACGCAGACATCTTTCACACGGCTCCTAATAACATAGCAAAGCGGTCAGGGTCAAGAATGTCTCGTAAGCTACGAAACTACGAAAAATAAAAACTATACGACTCCCATAAATTCAGCTACATATATGGCGCGACTTCTGAAGCGAAATAGAGCGCAGGCAAGACGTCCGTAACGTTTGCTTTACGACGGGCAGGGTCGGCGGGAGACGATCAACAGAAGTTTACTGCGCCTCATAACTTTCTAACGAGCGATATGCAGATAGGACCAACGAACAATAAACGCCGAGAAGCGAGAAAAATTTGAATGAAAGCCGGCCATAAAGGGTGTCTCCGATTTGACACAATGCGTCGCAGAGGTGATTGAGAAAAACGACCCAGAAATGAGGTATACGATACGGTATTTTCGTTACGGAGCTATCGCTTCGGGTGAACACGAAAATGTGGTTTTCAAGGCGCGCTTGCTGAATTCAAACGCATTTAAGGCCGCGAAGTGCCGCGAATGTTGTTCCGCTCCATCCGCTGATCGAGACAATCGACTCCACCCATCAATAAGGCTACAGCCTTCAGCATGAGGCTGTCGCCTTGTGGACAGCTTTTCACAAACGCACCTGCCTGCACATTTTGCAATCTACTGCAGTACGAACAAATTACCATCGCTGGACATCAAATGGTTTTATTTGGCTTTAGGACATGGGGCTTTCTATTTTCTTTTCCTTAACCGCCCCATATCCCTAATTTCTTCCACTTTACCTTTTATTGCCCATTTCTTTTTCCCCAGTGCAGGGTAGCAAACCGGTATTTTTTTCTAGCTAACCACCCTGCCTTTTACTCAACCTTATTCACTTTCTCTTAGGACACGTGAGCTTCCTCTGAGATCTTTTTTTAATCATCAGGGCACACGACAATATTTGGGCAGTATACGGTTGACACGCGGAACGACGTACGCCACACGTACTGCTCTGCGGTTGAACGTTATCTCTCAACCCTTCTTGTCTTTCCGGAGACGGGAGTTTCCAGACGTAACACATTCTAATCAGGTTAATTAACTATGAAGCATGCACACGTGTTCAGCAAAGGAGAAACAAAAAAATGCGAAGAGTCCTGAGCAGTAGCTAGTCGGCCTTCACGTTGAAACACGCACCGAACGTCAACACTCACGGCTAGCCCGAACTGCGACTCGGTTACGCATAGACATACTACATCGTGCTTCCTTCCTTCGATCTGGACACGCCGTGGACGGTGGGGGCGGCCGGCCGCTGGGCCAACGTAATTGTCCTTTATGGCAGTCGCGACTGCTCATTACCATACGGGCGGCGAGTTTGTTCGCAGCCGATACGCCGCCCGATGACCCGCTCGCTCCCTCGAAGGGTAGGAGAAAAATTTGCCGCCGGGTCATGAGTTGCATTCGAAACGAGCCCGGCGGCCCCGAAACGTGCCTCGAAGTGGCTCGCCGCCGTCTACCACACGCCGTATAATTTTCATCGCTATAGCGGCAGCAGCCACTGTTAGGCTCTCCGCGACCGCGCCGCTGTCGCTGTTACGCGCTCGGTCGCGTCAGGTGACGGTTTCGAAAGGAGCGTCGTTAAATATGGACGCGACGTTTTTTCGCCGATTTCAGCGGCCATCGATCACAGGTCGGCCTGCAAGCAGGGTGCGTTTACCTTTCTCCCAGCCTCGCAGAAGCGTGCAGCAGTAACTGCCGCGAAGTGCTGAGAACGGCCACATGTCGACGTTTTGCGACGCGCGGCTTCGGAATTGTGACGCAAGTCGCGAAAACGGCGAATAGTTTGCGAGGTGATCTCGAGCCTGGCTCAGATAACATGTCATTGACCTCGAGAGACTGACGGCGGCGCTATGCACCTCAATATAAGCCGGCCGAGCTCGGTAACGAATACAGACGAAACGACGCCAGACGTATTGCGAAACCACGGAACTTCATACTTACCATACGCTGAAGCCTATGCAACAAAACAACACGTCAAATGCAAACCTCGAGCACACGTCGAAAATGTTTCGACGACCTAAACTGTTATAGAGCCTGCGATGACTACTGTACAGTGGCGCCGGATTCCAGCACAATGTACGAGCCAGCAGGACCGCGATACGTTCATTCTCATATGGTAAGTCCAGGAATTGCCCCGCCGCGGTGGTCTAGTGGCTAAGGTACTCGGCTGCTGACCCGCAGGGCGCGGGTTCGAATCCCGGCTGCGGCGGCTGCATTTCCGATGGAGGCGGAAATGTTGTAGGCCCGTGTGCTTAGATATGGGTGCACGTTAAAGAACCCCAGGTGGTCGAAATTTCCGGAGCCCTCCACTACGGCGTCTCTCATAATCATATAGTGGCTTTGGGACGTTAAACCCCACATATCAATCAAGCCCAGGAATTAAGTAACGTAACGTGGGCGCAGATGTTGCAAAAAAAAAAGCGACGTCACGCCAGTGAAAACTTCATCCCGCAACGGCAAAAGCTTCGAGCTGTGCCACAGACGACAGAGAAAATTGCCTAATACCCCACATAAAATCGCGTATTCGGGGAGTATTTCTGTCACACTACGACGTATCATCGCCAACAGGCATGCCCGCGTTTCCTTCCGATGAAAACCCGGTGCTCGCTAACGTCGTACCGAGATTAATATGTCACGCTTTTGGCGTGCACGACGTTCATGGCCGCGAAGTGTAGGCTCCACGGTGAATGCACAAGGACAGAAAGCGACGTTGTAAGGATTATAGTTGAGTGGGCGAAATACTCCTAAATACTTGTTTTTTTTATAGTGTTTAGCATAAGGAGGCCACGAGACAGAGGCGAGAAAGAGTAGATGCGATGAAATCTCCTGCCATCTAGGATTTTATATGCGAGTGACAGACCGGCAACTGTCCTTCATCCGAGCTTTCTTCGATATCTTCGCGTATTTTCGTCCCCAATTTACTTCCAAACAAAAAAGAAAGACGCTGAGTCATGCGCTTTTAATGCAAAAAAAAGCGTTTTTTCACTCGACCCATCGCACTCAGCCCATGTCATTACTTTTCGCGGGCAGTAATACATAATGTAATGTTCTTGGTGTTCTTGGATTTTTAAAAAGAAATTCTGCAGAATTGGTAATGTAATTTAAGTACCTTTATGAGCAATGTCGCATTCTCTGCAAGTAGCAAATCCTAAAACCTGCCTCTAAACAATATTGCAGTTCTGGCATGACGAAAAACTTTTGTTTTAATATCATACACAAAGCCTGCAAATGTGTCGGTGTCAGCATAGTATATCTATTTGGCTTTGCGGCATGACTAACAGGATATATTTACTAGAAGAACAACGTGTGCATAACCCCCCCCCCCCCCCCGAGAGAAATAAATAAAAACCTCTATGAGTTGGAACTGCAGGTGAAACTCGATCTGACGAAGTGATTGAGGTGCTTTTATTGTTATTTCGTTAAATCTGGTAGTCCGTAAAATCGTGAATTAGATTTCTAGGTTCTTCGAAATATGAAATTGTAACTCTGAGGCAACCATGCGGTGCCAGGACACTGTGCTTGTCATTAATCTGCTCCTGGGTATGCGAAAAGCACGCAGGGGTTGTTCGAGGGGGAGCCTGACGTGGAGCCTCCCACGTCTCCCGGACATAGGGGGCGCCTCGTCCGGATGATGCAGGCCAAAAAGACAGTTGCTCGAAGCAATGACGGGCGAATGATACGCGGGGAACGAATGCAATGATTGGGCAAGCCATAAAGATGAAAGGTGCACGATTAGCACGATGAAATCACGAAACCAACAGACTGCCACCACTCGTAGCACTACACGGTACGTAAGAGCGCTACTGGCTGCCGAGTCTACCGCTCCATGCATGGGCGCGACGTGCATCTTCCTCAAACTAACGGTAGATCCCTCGCTAGGGCGACTAGATGATAACGCTAGACAACACGCTCAAATAAAAAAAAATAAAATAAAAAGACACGTGTCTGCAAAACTAGAAAGATTGATTGGTGTGTGGAGTTTGACGTCACAAGACCACCATTTGATTATTAAAGACGCCGTAGTGGAGGGCTCTGGAAATTTCGACCACCTGGGGTTCTTTAACGTGCATCCAAATCTAAGCACACGGGCGTACAGCATTTTCTCCTACAACGAAAATGCAGCCGCCGCAGCCGGGATTCGATCCCGCGACTTGCGGGTCAGCAGCCGAGTACCTTAGCCACTAGACCAGCACGGCGGGGTAAAACTGGAAGGACATCCCCGTTTTTGTGCTCAAGTGTGTGTTTTCACAATGCGGCTTCGGGGCCAGTGTGCTTTCGTGTTCTTATCTGTGCTGCCGCGACAAGTGTGGCTTCGATTTTGTTCGACCGTCGGTGTCGCGCTTGAAGCTGCGGGAGGCCGGCCTGGTGCCACCGTCCTCGCGTTTTTGGTGGAATCCGCCGGCCGCAGGCCCGTTCGCCGCGAGATTTCCTCCGCTGAGACGCACACTTCTATGCCTTCTCCAGACCGTCTGCATTCACTCTATTTGTTTTTACGCATCCGCGTCAACTCGTTTTTATTTTACTCCTCCGGCTTCCGCTTCACTATGTGAGCCCTGAGCTGCCACGTTAGATGTATTTTTTTTTTAAATCGCACGTACACCTACGTGCGGTCTCTTTTTTTTCCCGCCCCGAAAGCCAGAAAGCCTCTACCACTCCTACGCAGAAACAAGAACAAAATGACGCAATCGCCATTTCGCGAATATTTCGAAACAGCATTCGGAATTCACATCGATTCAACGTGCTCGCAGAAAAAAAAAAGTCCGGCAGCAGACGCGAAAACTCGCCTCGTGGAGGCTAGCGTTTGCTGATTGCTTCAATTCCATTTTCTAAACAATGAAAACAGAGACAAGGAGGCGGCGATGCAGTTTCTTTGAGCAAGGCGGTCGTTGCAATCGATCCCCAAGTTTTCAAAAATAAAATTTCTCGACTGCGACACTCGCTATTTTCTAGACATGCGGAGGTTTTGTGTCAGACATGTCAAACTGTAACTATACACGTTTTTGAGATGAAGAAGGAAAAATAAGATATAGAAAAAATACATCAAAAGTTCATGTATGCCACTGCGATACGAAAAACAACGTTCATTTGACGATAACAGCCTACTTCTTGACCTTACGTTTTAACTGACGATTAATTCGCAATCGCTGTGCCATTTTGATAGTATTATATATGGTTCACTCAAATGGAGCAAAAACTGCACCGGGTTCCATTACCAGACCAAGAAAACGTTTGTTTCAATTCCGAGACCATTTTCTGAAAGAAGCTCGCTTCAGATTCTCTAGTAGTTCAGATTACCAGTGGAAATATAATTAACGAGATCGACTCAGAGCCCCAGCGTAATCGGATGTTCTTCCTTTTACCACTTTTACACAACACATACGCAGCTTATAAGCAATTTTAAACAAGTGGAATGTAAGTTTGCTTGAAAGAGTGATCCCGCATCACGACAGTATTCTCGTCGGTACGCAACTAATTACTCTAGATGAGGCGGAACAGAAACATTATAAACAACCGCACTAAAACATGCTCTTTGTAAAGAAGCGAATGAAAAAAAAGACACATAAAAATGAATACCGGTAAAAAAGGGCAATTCCTTCACTGTTGTTTTTATCGCGCGAAATTATTGCCTACATTTGCTACATTGCTACATTTGCCTTTTCTTCGTGTAACGTTACCAGGGGAATTTTACTTCTTTTGTAACTCCTACTCTGTCGATGCGATGTCCTGTTTTACGGTGACTCAAATTACCGGATATTATCATTCTGTTTCGTGAAAGCAGAGCACAACGACGCTGACGATGTCGAAAGAAAATCGCGACTCCGAGCGGAAGGCAAACGGGACGAGAGAGGCGAACTTCCTCAACGCGAGGAAGATGATCACACGGCAGCATGTACGTTGGGCACGGATTCACAAATCAACCAGGCTTCATTAATCTCGCCTTTCTCGGGGGAAGAGACCGGATAAGCGAATTTGTTGCTACTTATGAAAATTGTGAGCACTGTCACGTATAGTTTTCCCAACGCGCCAGACTAACAACCGCAGCAGGAGAGCAAGAGAAAAAAATATTATCATAACACAAAAAAGCAAAAGAACAAAGTAACGCAATCGGAGCAAACAAGCCACCCGCGGGATTCCTGCGAAGAACCGCCTTTACATGCTACTACTGTAATTTCATAGGCGGCGAAGCGAAGCGGCGAGGTTGTTAGGACTTCAGCTTATTTGGGATCATGTACAGGTTCGGCTTCATTTGCAACAGTTTAAAACAGGTGACGAACTGTTGCTATTACTTGCTCTGTAGTGTGTATGAGTGAGAAAAAAAAGAAAAACGGTGTATTTAGGCGCCACGTAAGATTCCAAGCAAAGGCCACTGTCCCAGTCTATACAGACCCTCATGAATTGCAAGAGTTGGCAGGTAGACAGACAAGATGAGACAGACAGAGCATGAACGACAGGGTGCACGAGAAAGGTAATAATAAAAACGCAAAGAGCAGAAGGGGTTCTCTCACGACACGTATCGCCAATGCAGCGTTTCTATATTTTTTCCCGTCTCTCGTGAAAACAGCGGCTCGAAGGGAAGTATTCGGAGCCGCTACATAATCCCTTAAGGTTTGGTCGTGAAAACTTTTCTCAACGGAGGCCGGCTTACGAGACGACGGCAGGACGGCGCGAACACTAGCGAGAAGCTAGGAGCAAACAAACAAAAAAAAAGCCCATGCGCGAAAAACTAAAACAACAAACAGTGCGACAGGCACCCCTGCTGGACACGTCGCAACAAAGACGCGGCAAGCGCGCGGGACGCCGAGGTGTTATGTTGGAGGGAGGCCCTAAAAAACACCCTCGGGGTGTCACCGCGCGGCGCTTCGACACCCGTTAACGCGTAGCCCGAAGGCATGCGCTCCGCACACCAATATTTGGCGAGGATAACAAGCTGCCAAAGTTTACGTCACGGAGAATGAGTAGGACCAATACAGACCCCGATGCAAAAAACAAAAAAAAAAAAACAAAACAACTAAGTTCTGTCAGCGCCACAAGTGTGGGGGCTATCGCACAGGAGAAGAAAATCAAAGGCTTGAAAAGTGAGTGAGACTGAGTGAGGTTGAAAAAAAAAAGAAGAAACGTGTATAAACACAGTACGAGGGAAAAAAAGAGAGATGCAATGTAGAAAGAGAGAGAGAGAGACGGTGTTGACAAAAAATAACGTAACAAGAACAGAAAGAAAGAAGAAAGAACTAGTGAAACTAGGGCACCGGAACAGCATCACGCAGAAAGAACGACGGATGAATGAGTCAGGCGTGGTTAGAGCACGGCGAGTCTGGAAAGTGGCTCTCCCACCTTTGTTTTCTTTTTTCTTCTTTCTCGGCGAGGAGTCCGAAGGGAGAAAAGAAATAACACTCCCGAGGACCGCTGAGGTAATGAAAAACACAAGCGCGTCGGCAAGAAAGCGATAAATAAAAAGGAACGCGATAAAACGAGAAGGCACGGACTGGCACGCGTCCACGGCGGCGCTTTCGTTGCGGAGTACTGCGGCGGAGCGCTCTACCCGGAGAGCAACAATCGATGCTGTTGCCAAGACAGTGCGGGTTTGGCGCCAGTCACGCTGCCACAGAATGTTACCCGCAGGCGGCGTGCCGGGACCTTCCATCCTCCTCCCCTGTTCTCTTTTTCCCAGCTGGCCCGGGTTCGCAAAAAAAAAAAAACGGCGCTGGCATCGACCGATGCACGCAACGCAACCAGGGGGAAACACCACCTGACCGCGTAATGCTCGCCTGCACGCCTTTTGCGACACGGCACACAAAAGCAAGAGCCGTGCGTGCCCGGCTCCGTGGCTTTAGTGCGAGTTGCCCGCAGTAGCCAATCGAGGTGACCGATATCACCCACTTTAGAGGACTAGACTGCACTTTCTGTCGCGCTGTAGGCGAGCTGGACAACAGCTACTCACAGAAAGAAGATAAAAAGAAAAAAAAAAGTTCCGTCACAAGCCTAACACAGACATCGGCTCAAAGTCGCTATGCTGCAACGTTTTCTTCGAGACACGGGACTTGGAAGACATCGTGGCTGTAATTGGATAGCGTTCGGGTGTCTCAGTAGCACACTGCGATTGTGAAAGTGATTTTTTTTTACTCCTTGATAGAAGAGTCTGTCTCTTTAATTCTCTGTCACACACCCCGTCTCCACCTCTAAAGTACAAAATAGCCAACTAAAGATGCCATCTGTTCTTTTTTTTTCTCCCCCTCAGTACGTCCATTGTGATATTCCAAGATGTGCCAATAACACAATAGATTCCATACAGGTGCTTCGGGTTGTAGTCCTCAGTATGCCGCCTTTGGTGAAACGGCGTATATGCCTGTAAACGACACACTGGGAATCAAGACAAAATTGCACCTTGAAGAAATCAAGAAAAGTGCAGAGAGCCAAAAAAAAAGAAACACTGAGAGTCACTTAAGTGAGAATTTGACAAGCGTCCCAAACACAAAATCCCTCATATTACTCTAGGTGATCTAGTTTTGATACGGAAAGGCTAAGTCAGTGATAGTGCAAAACTGTTGGGACCATTTAACGGGACCAAAACGGCTACAAAAGACGGAATACTTAAGACCATCGACTACATAACCGAAGATGGTGTCAAAGAAATAGCTGCCATCAGCAATGTGATTCCTTATGTTCGGAGGAATGTTCTCCTTGCAGCAAGTTACAAGAAGAAAATTTAAATTGGATCTTTTTCAGTGTGCGTTGTGTCACAGCCGTAGCCAGTCGATAAGCGCGCTTGTAGCCAAATCTGAGTGTCAGTGATGCCTCACCTCTTCCGCTTCATAAAAACGAAAAAAAAGGAAAGCAGCAGAAAAAGAGCGAAGCTACTTTTATCCTCTAATACACTGCCAGTATTCCTGTGTCTGAATATTCTTCAACCGAGCGCACAAGTACAAAGAATGCAAAAAGAACAAAAACGAAATCTGTGCACACATCACGTAATGTAGGAGTTGACGTTTGCAAGTTACAACGCGCATATGCTATCTGTATACAATAGTGCGGTGTTTCAGAAATCGTCACCATGTGCAGGGGCTTGTTTAAGGCGACATATTTCGTGTGTGACGCGACAATTTCTATGAAGACAGAATCAGGACGATAGTGAATTATTGACGGCGACTGAGTTGTTTTTAAATGCTCTGGCGCTTCCGTTAGGCTTACGACATACCGGATCTCTAGATTTGTACATAATACAAGACGAACGCGCGGAACAAAAACGCGGATTGTAGCTCCATCTACACGACTAAATATTATACGAGTGTATCGCGTGACGGTAGGCATCCCTGTATATCAGCATCTCATGTATATCAAAGCTAAATCATTGATAGTGTTTGTACATTAATAAACAAACAATACAGGTTTCTCGAACTGGATCATACGTGAAGACGGTATGGTATCTCACACGTACGGCCCTGATAATGAAAGCCCCGACACAGCCCTGACAACGAAAGGACTGCGAAGTGTGAGTCGGTGGCCGAGGCGGTGCACGCTAATTCAAGATATCAGAGCAGTGGCTGCCTGCGAACAAGAAAATGCAATGAACGGATATACATTATTCACAGGCCAACGTTATTAATTACCTATATAGCTGCCTTTGGCATGAAAGAGGTATGAATGCGAGCGTGGCCTCGTGGTTATTAGACCAACAAGTTCGACGTCAATGTCGGGAATGCATATATTGATGGGGCACCATTATACAGATCTTCAGAGCACACTGTCGCTGTTGGTGTTGGTATACTGTACGGCTTCATAGACGTTTATATTGCCTTCAAAGCAGTGGAGCGACTTTGGTGGCAGGAACTTCTTGTCACTGCCAATCTGTTGCTCTTAGAGGGGAACTTCTGTAGGGGCCGGAGCCGGAGAATAAAAAAAAATTGCCCGCAGCTTCCCTCGGGGGAACACTGAGGAGGATGCGGAGCATATAATTGGTTAACGGGGTGTTAAAGTGCGACTTACTTGGGTCGATGGCTAAATTGGTTAACGTGGTTGTGAAATGGGGTGTTAAATTGCGACTTACTTGGGTCGATGGCTAAATTGGTTAATGTGGTTGTAGGAGGGGGTGTTAATGAGTGAACACGTACACACGTATGCGAAAGGGCGGCGCTGGTCGAAGGGACGTCGATCATTCTGTTTGTGGATTCGTTGGCATTCATTTCACGGCGACTTCGGACGTCGACGCGCCGTACAAACCAACGGACGAGCGGCAACTGAGCGAGCGAGCGCCGACCTTGAGTATATATACAGCGCGACGGCGCATGCGCTGTCAGCTGTCGAATGTTCTCGAAGGAGAAGCGCGCGCGCGGCACAGATGGCGACGGCGCATGCGCTGTCAGCTGTCGAATGTTCTCGAAGGAGAAGCGCGCGCGGCACAGATGGTGGGCGACGGCGCGAGGGCGCATGCGCGCGCGTCAGCTGTCGAATGTTCGAGAAGCGGTGCGGACGGCGCGGACGGCGCACTACAAGGCGCGAGTATAAGATGCTTCCGCATCTAAAAAAAAAAACTTCCCTGTGTTATTGACACTGCATCGAAACGATACCAAATGGAAACTATAGTCCATCGCGAAATGCCTGGTGCGAAAAAAGAAAACGTCACATAAAGATGAAGAAAGTTTAAGCAGAAATCCTACTTCCGAACGGATAGCCCTGAACGGAAATATAGTTGAAAAAAGTCGCGCACGATGACAGTAATATAAGAAAATTACATCATCACTCAACATGAAAAGCGACAGCTTTTAATGCTGATGATGTCACGAGCTTAAACTAAACTTACAAACACTGGGAAGTTGTATGGCTGCAAAAATGTCACAGCTGTGCCGCAAAGGCGAAGCAATGAACGTGATAGCAACAAATTGGAAGGTCAAGCGAAGAATGACAAGCTGATCGAAACGTGCCTCGCGTTTCTCACGCACAAATCACGCAAAAAACGTACTCACAGGTACAGATGAACGCGAATAAGCGTCTCAGTTGTTACTTCGCTGTGTTTGAAAAGCGCACCCTTTTCGCAAACGGAGACTGTGCAGCGAATGCAGTGGCCTTTGTGCGCCGGTAACTACAACATAATTGTTCCGGTGAAAGCCGAAGGCGTACGATTCTCCTCACCACGAGATAAGCGGGCGCGCGCGTGAGCACCCCCCCCCCGCCCCTTTCCCTCCGCGGGGCAAAGTACGCGTGGGAGATGAGAGCGCGCGCCGCTACGTCGTGACGATCTGGCAACGCGCGCTTATTGCGCCATCGCGCTGGTAATGCTGAAAACACCATAGTTCCCCCGAGATGGCTATCGCCAGCGGTAAGTGGTAGATATAAATCGCTTGCTATTTCACCGTTGAAAGAGATGCTCCTTCGTTGCTCAGCGGCTAACGCCTCGAACTAACAAGTAAGAGGTTGGACGTTCGATTCCACGCGCCGGAGTCTTCTTATGAACTAGTTTTCTTGCATTTTCATATATACAGATACTTATACATATGCGGTGAACGACACCCAACCGAGAGTGTTCCTATAATTGCCATCGTAATAATGAATAAGCTTTCTGTCACCGTTGTAGTCATAGCAGTGAGTAACTGATTTTCTATTGTAATGCTGTTATGGTGGCGTTGTAGTAAACGTGACAGATCGAGCTCACGAGGTGGTGCGCAACTAAAACAGCGTGAAGTAGTAACTGAAGCCTCGCAACCTTAGAGGACGACAAGGAACAAGCACATATACATGTACCATACGTGAGCAGGCGGGAGATAACATTCACGCATCGCTGTCTTAAAGCTGCAAAAAAGGCAAAAAGTCAATCAGTGACAAGGTTATCTTCAAAGCAAAACATATATCGTAAATACGGTGGGAGCCATAAAAACGAGAAGCACGCACTATGAATGATATATAAAGACACATCAACCGTAAAGTGCTGCAAGTACGGTTTACAGCAAGTGCGACACACTCAAAGGCAATACGTTTCTCACAAAATGCTGTTCGGACGAATGCGACCATGAATGTGCCTCTACGAAGCCACATAAGCGCGACTACCGCTACACTTAGCGGACGGAAATAGGCCGAACGCAAGAACGCATTCTAATAATTAAACGTCCACCGCGCTCACGTGCAACATGACAAGGCAGTGAAGCGTTGGAGAAAAAAATAACTGCCAGAAAAAACGAAAACGACAAGCACGTGACCAATGAAAGCGTGAAAGCCCCGTGATAGAACTTCGGCGACTGCAGGTCAGTTCACACAGATCACGAATAGAGCACGCTATTTGTGAAATAACAAGTCTGTGAAGCAAATGAGTAAAGCTAACGGACAACTGTTCGTGGGTGTTGGGTTAGTGCATGCGGGCAGCGCTGTAGAAGCTGGTGCACTTTAGTTATTGACAGATTTTTTTTAACAACTGTCGCATTGTGTGGTATGGTATGTAAAAACTTTACTTAGGTCCATCGGGGCGTGAAACTAGCAAGTAGCGGGCCGCTCCCATGTCGGGACAGATAGGCCTATTTATAGCCTCATTGTGACGTCGTGGGCCCGTTGGACTACCCATAGCTACTTCCTTGAATCCGTACTGCATCTTGGACGATGTAACGTTTTAAACCCGTAACGCAGGCACCGCCAGAGCATATGGTCTAAGCTGGCGTCTGAGCAAAGCACGCACCTGTTTGACGTCTGAATTTCCGGATAAAGTTTGTGCTGGAGTGCGGGACTGGGATATGCCCCGACCTGCAGGAGTCTGAGCGTCAATGCCTAAGGTCTGTTCAGTTTACTGTGCGGTGGCAGATACTTTCGCCTCCTCGGACAAAAGTTCTTAGTTCATTGTATTTCGTTGGCGGATCTTTGTTGTCCAGAACCTGTCGCCACGCCGTTCAGCAGCTATGCGGTCGACAACTCCTCGCAAAGCTCTGTGGGCCGTCCCGTTGAGGTTGGACAGAGCGCCCTCGATCTGTCTCATGTGAGCTAGGAACCAGACGATAGTGTGTTGCTGTGCATCCTTATTTCACAAGATCTGCAAGCCTGATTCCGAGATGGCGCTCCTACCGAATGCTCGGACTTATGATTTCGATTCACTGTATATTGTTGTTCTCCGTCACACTTTAGCAGTCACTTTATTTGACACACGGCCACTCCACGGCCACTCACTTCATCTTTCCTATGAGAAATATTTTTTTTTGACAAACGGTTGTGTGGGTGTACACACACACACACACACACACACACACACACACACACACACACACACACACGCACACACACACACATACACGCATACACACACGCACATATACACACAAACGCACACACACGCAAATACACACACACACACACGCACGCACACACACACACATACACGCATACACACACGCACACAAACGCACACACACGCACATACACACACACAAACGCACACACACACGCACTCGAGCACACACACACACATACACGCACACACACACAAGCACACAAACGTACACACACGCACATACACACACACGCACACACACACACATACACGCATACACACACGCACACAAACGCACACACACGCACACCGCGCGCGCGCGCGAATTTTAGGGATCGAAAAGGTAGTGCTGAAGTCGACGCGTTGCTTGACTTTGTTGACCCGCCTACGTCTTCGTTGAGCTAGAAACGGCGCTATTAACTCCATCTCAAAACAACACGACAATGTGCTTAAAGGGCATTAGCGACAATAGGCGGAGTGCCGTCATCTCTGAAATCTGGTGACAGGAAATCAAAGAAAACGGTGGAAAGCGACAAAGAAGGACAACGCCGAGCGCCGAAGGAAGCTGCACGCCTACCACAAGAAAAGCACTGCGCCGGAACCAAGACAGTGACGGGCAACCAAGAGAGAAGCCAATAGGCCGCGGGCACTTCCTTTTCGCGTTGCTGTCGCGTCAACGCCACAAACTGCGGCACATACTACACGGAGAAGAGCAAACACTGAGGGCGAAGCCCGGCCAGGGATCGGGTAGCCGCCTGTTTGCCAAAGTTTTTTTTTTCTTTGTATAAATATACTCTGCTTGGTACTAAACGTATATGGTGTTAGCGAAAGCACACCGTTAACTTGGCCGAGACTCTTGCTCTTATCACCAGCGCGAACAGCGACCTCGGCGGTTACCCTGCCACTGAGGAATGTGCAGCGCAGCCGGAACCTACAGTGTCTGCGGAGGCGCTAACGGCTTCCTAGGCGACGGTATGCAGTCACACGTACGCATAGCGCAATAAGAGGGCCATGTCTCCTTCTCAGTGTGCAGCACTTGAATGCAATTCTTTCGAATATGCCTTTCCGGAACCTTTTCTCTAAAGAGAATGCTGCATTCCAAGAGGAGAGCGAGAAAAAGGAATATTGAGGGAACTCGCAATCTGCGCTTTGAGAACAGTATATAAACCCCTGGCATACCATTGCAAGCAACGAGAAAAGCGCTTGGGAAGACACACAGCTTCCGAGCTTTGTACTGCCGCTGCACGATAAAAGGGGCTGAAGCAAAACTGCGATTCGGCCTAGTTGAAACATATCAATCTTGAAATGTTCGGGGGATATCTGGGGGAAATGTTTGGGAGATCAGGGGGATATTAAGAGAATGTTTTCGAAAAATAAACCAGTTGTTAGATTGCGCCTGTCTGTATTCTCTTCTGTAACTCCACGTGCCTGCGCAAACATTTGAAGATGAAAAAAAGGCTGGACACTGGAAGATGTGTGGGATAGACAGAAGTGCCGAGCAACCTTCAAGCCACTAGCAAGACATTTTATTCCGCAATGAATGAACAATGCAGAGAGAGAGAGAGAGAGAGACAAGCCGTCATTGAGGTGCGCCTCGTTGCCTTGAGAAATGAAAAGCTCATCCCGACGAGGAATCTGCTACAATTGCTCTGTTAACCACTAAGCCTGTGGCATAGTGATACACATTCACAGAATAAAAAAAGAAAAAGAGGAGGACACGGGGGGTGCCAAGTGTGTCAGGGTCCGGGGTTCGGGATGAAAGTAAAAGCTTTTAAATACAAATGAAAAAAAAAACCCGAAGGAGTTAGCGAGTGTCGATAAAATATTGCATATTCCAAAATGAGCGCATTAAATGTTCGCTAGATTAATGAAAACTTTTGTAATAAGTAAATAGGGTTTCTCGGCATAAATTCGTTTTTGCGACTGCGCACAATCTTATCCCAGCCTAGAAGCGCAGCGCTGCCTCTGTTTATGTCTCTCCTGTTTCCCTTCCGAATACGACGGCCTTCGCGGACGAAGGTCGTTCGTGCCGGCCATATACAAGGCAGCGCGGGAAAACGAGTTCGCCGTTTCCCGACAGGCCGCGGAGATGGAGGGATGACGCACGCTTGGCTGCGCTGCACGTAATAACGAGTCCTTAGGGCAGTATACCACGGCGACGACAGCGAGGGCAGTGTCGTAAATCAGCGGTCGTCGTCGTCGAGATGGGAGGGTGCGCGAGGCCAAGGCGCAAAGTTGCCCGCGTCGCCCCTTCCTCGCTCCGGTCGCTTATTCATCCTCGCGACTAGTGGCCCGGGCCAACGAGAAATGTAAGCGACGGCGGCTGCTGCGACCGGCTCGCGAGGGAGTCCTTCATACGACGGTGCGACGTATCGCCGCGCTACCTGAGGGCAGAAATTGCGTGCGTCGGGTCGTTACTTAATGGGATGCGGCTTCTACTTACTTCCTTGCCATGCGAGATATACTCTTTGCGTTGGCATCACTGCATTCCTTGTGCAACCTCTAGAGTAAAGGGACGCAAAAAAAACGGTGGCCGACTAGGCTACATCACCTTGAAATTCAGCATGGTTGCAATGACGTTGCTTGATATTGAACTAGATGAAATTAAACAGAAAAAGCGGCACAACATACTATGATGTGTTTTTCGTTGTCAGCCACGAACCTACACCAGTTCGCCCCTGGGGTTTCGCAAAATTTATGACGGTTAATATGGAATCATCAATAAGGTACATTCTTCTAAAAAAAACCACTCACCAAACTCGAGAACGTCCACACTGCTGCAACAAGTCGAATACAAAAAAAAAAGATACGTTGAGACCCCTCGCGTTTGAGGACAATCCGATGGGCTTTCAGCGAAAAGTTCAATGATCGGACCATTCTTTCTTTAACATAATTATCGTATT
Source organism: Rhipicephalus annulatus (assembly GCA_013436015.1). NCBI lineage: Eukaryota > Metazoa > Arthropoda > Arachnida > Ixodida > Ixodidae > Rhipicephalus > Rhipicephalus annulatus. Next base: position 157,608 of record WOVY01005025.1, read on the forward strand.
AAAACATAAAAAACTAGTGGATAGTGCTTTGAGTGAACAGTAAAACTAGTCCGGGTTCACTTAAAGTATTGCTTCAAGCGATCTCTCGCGACGGCACGAAAGCGCTGAAAATGATTGGTCGCGCGCGCGCCGAACTGTCGCCGAGCAGTCGTCAAAGCGGCCGGGCGGGGCAGCGGTGACGAGCGCTCGCTTATGGAGTGAACAGCAAAAATTATCGCAGCTACGCCGACGCGCACGAAGTCATACGTCGGGAAGGCCGCCGCCGTCGTAGACGCTCATTTCATTAGAGGCGAGGGATTTCTCGCGAGGCGCAGACAGCGAGCGCCAAGAAGAGCCGCTCGTTTTCAACGAGCTCTTCGACGTCGTTTCTTACGTGACAAATGAGGGGTGAGAAAAAAAAAATTCACGCTGAGCGGGACAGCAAATCAAATAACTCCGGAAATATGCGCCGCCAGAGTGGATACACGTGGCGGCATCTAATGAACACTTTAAGAATACACAAGACAGACGGGGCTAATATAATTTATTCTGCAATAAAATGACGTACACGCACGGGAGTAAAAGTTTTAAGAGACGTATATTTCGTTATCCAGCCCATCTAACGCAATAACAAACACCTTACCAATCAATGATCCGTTTAACTAAGTTTTAAAGCCAGCGGCGTACGGATATCACGATGACGGTTCCTATAGATTACCACACTTCGCGTCCCCAACAGCGGACGTTAGCCAGCTTTTTCGGTGTTTGAACTGTTTGCCCTGATGGACAAGAACTTCGTGAATGTGAACTTCGTGAATGTGAAAACGTGTGAACTTCACACGTTTTCGAGTTTCGAGGTCTATCTCTCAAACACGTCGCCTGCATCTGTGACTCGGAAGGTCACGTACACCAGTTACACAGGATAACTTAGGGTATACATCAGAATAACAGGGATGTGCCGATGATGCAGACGTCCATTCGAAGATAGCACTAAATATTTAGGTTACCGCATCAGAATGCAGAGATAAGGTCATGCTGGAGATGTCAGCTTAGTCACTCGCCTGACTTTTTTTTTCTATCTACCCCTTCTTTCTTGTCCCTATTTCTCCGCCCCCAGCGCTGGGTAGCAAACCAGATGTCAGTATCTGGTTAACCTCCCGACATTTCCTTTCTCTCTCTCTCTCTCTCTCTCTCTCTACTCCAGGCGCAATAACAATAGTAAAATTTCAGAAACACGATCGAGTAGGCCTATGAGGCAAGATTAAAATGTAAACCTTACAGAAGATATCCTTGCCAGTGCTATAGATATAGGAAAAAAAGCTGATTATGACCACAGCAACCAGGGAAATAAAATAAGTTTTTCAATCGCAGTAAAATTATATAGGTCAATTCATCAGCTTCTTCCACCAACGTTTAGAGACTGAATTACAATTGATTGAGGGTGATTCTCGAAATGTCGGTAGGAAATACGCCATCGGTATTTCTACAACGCCCAATTGCCTTACAGTCTTCTGAATGTTTTCGTGCCCTCAACCTGCGCGTCTCTCACATTCGCTGAAACCGGCAGTTCGCGAAGGAACACAACTGCACCTCAAAGTCGGAATTAACAACCGCTATAGTCCCGTATCGGTACGTCCAACAGATCTATACCTCTAGAGGCGCTTGCGCGAGAGAGAGGACTACATGCGCCTTCTTCCTGTATGGTTCCATACATCACGGCACTATGCTTGAGCATAAAAGATGGCGCACATCAGCGATATGAAAAAAGAAATGACAATATGATACGCGGACTTCAAAATTAGCAAGAAAAAGAATTCGCGCGATATCACGCTTACTCTCGTCTGTTTTTGGTTTTTTGCTGTTAACTTGTCCTTTGCTATTAGCTCAAAACGCATGTCTTACGATGCTCCATTAGCTGGCCGCCGTCAAACACATGTGAACACTTGTGAATACGTGCACAGGGACGAGCTTGGCTCAGCTACTCGATGGGCCTGCGTGTAGGGTGCTCTCTGTGGATCGTATCATCTTACCGCACCCATAGCACCTGCTCCAGAAAATGTCACAAGGACACAAGGACACTGGCACAAAACAGGGCGTTTACTTTCGGTACAAAAGGCCGAAAAGCGAACGCCAGAGCACGCGCCCACAGAACTACTTCGTTATCCTCCTCTGAGGCTGGCCACTATAGTTGCCAGCCTACCTTGCGTCAATATCACGCATACATGCGGGAGAGAAGCGAGCGCTTTCGACGGCGTATAGCTGGCTTCGAAAGCCGTGCTCGAAAACGCGAACGCCATCTACTACTCGTATCTTACGGCACACTCTGCTTTCTGTCCCTCACAGTTCAGCTGCCGGCGGCAAGTTACCTTTTCGTCCAGTTTCTTCACATTTGCATTGCAATTACTTCTAACAACCTGCCCTATACTTCTCTTGGCATAGTTACGTGTTAGTTCTCATTAATACAGTATAACTGCGCCACATGTGCAAGGAAGCGGCGTTTCCAGTCTCAAACATGAAGTCCCCCCGTCAAATTTGTATATGCGAACGAAACAGCTTGATGTGCATGCGCGTAGACTCGGATGCCCCTGAAAACAGCTTAACCATCCTCGTGCGCCTTCTTAGCATATGCATGGCCTTTCGTTAGGAAGTTGAAAGTGGGCGACAAGCCTTGACGAGTCGCCGTCGGCAAGCCCGCAACAGTCCAGTGGCCGGCGAACGCTCGCGCCGACGAGGGACGAGGACCAACGGCACAGACGCTCCAGTTATGACTGCAGAGCGCACTTCATCAGACTGGCGCCACCAAGCGCGCGAGTTGTTAACGACGTGCTTTGTGTAATCATAACCTTCTCCCTCCGCGCGCACCGAACGGATTACGGTGGAAGGCAGGGAAGTTCTCCGTGGAAGTTTTAATTCCAGGCTTTTCCAGAGTGAAGTAATCAAACAGACGGTCGCTGGAACTGTCTTTGAGGGGGGGGGGGGGGGCTTTCACCGTCTTTGTGTGCGGCTGTCTTTGGCCGGTTTAACGACGCCCGCCAAATTGCGATGCTCAGAAGGGGTCGAATCGATTACAAGAGGCCGCCGTTTATACTTACTGCCGTAATCAAGAATGTTAGGCTCCTTTTTTATGGGTACCGACTGCCTCCATCGCACGCCAAGCGCAGTGCATACATTAGAATAACGCTGCAGTATAAAGTACATACGCCTATGGAGAACATCAACTTGCCTCGAAAACAAAGCGTTATTCGTGAGCGACAACACTGTAATATGCATTTTAATAACATCAGGTTCCGTGTGGAATTGCGAGAAGTGCCGCGCGACATTTAATTTCCTAAATTAAGGCGGCACAATGGCATAATGATTATATATTATGCTGATCCGCATACAAAACGTAAATACCGAAAACTGTCACATCGACGCGGCTGACCCCGTTTTTATACTTGTGAAAAAAAAAAATACAACCACTGGCGGTGAGCGTTGAGATTTCCTGCGTAAGTGCATAGTCGGCGAGTAACTGGGTAATCGCGTCAACAAATGTATACGGACCAATGCCGTCTGCATACCTTTGCTACTTGCGCCGTCTACTGGCAATGCTGTCGAGAACATTTCTCTGACAAATTCCGTCAGAGTAAAGCTCTCGAAAGCAGACGGATGGCAACTAGATGGCGCAGACAGCGCTTTCGAGCCTCGCTTCCGTGTGTCCACATTTTTTTTTTTTTTTGCTTTCAGGTGTACACCACTCTATAACGGATCCCAAGACTTAGGTGAAAGCATAGGTGAAGGAATTTCGTCACTGCGTTCCAGTACGGATCACTGTCGAATAAAATACATTAACTAAAGATAGAAGGACCCCTGCGCATATTCGCAAAATATGACTAAAAGGGGAAATACAGACATTATTGCCGAGACACCTAGGCATGCATGTTTAATTGCACATAAGAATAAAAATAGGCGTGTCTGGTTGTGACGACTACATTACCTTCCATACTATTTTCACGTCTATGTGACATTACATTATGACACGTCATTGCAATGACGTGACGACGCCATCATCAAAAGCCATCCACGTGATCACGTGGTTTTTCTCAGTATCGTGTTCCAAAACAATATAAATGAAAATTCCGAGAACGATTACTCGTAATGCGTGTATCTAAATCAAATACTTTTATTAAACATAGCGAGTAGGTTTCCGTTTGGAGATTTGCCAGCGCGAAACGCCGCTCGCCGAACGTACGCAGGATTTTTCGTTCCATGGGGCCCAAAAAAGATTGCACATCAAAAAGGAAACGCACTTGCTTGAAATGACCGGCGAGGAAAGTTTATGTTGCGCAACTTTACTGCCCGAGTACAATTTACATAAATAGAATAGTTAGAGCAAGGAATACAAAATGACATCCAGTGAAACTAGTGCCTTATTCTTTAAAAACCTTAACGATCTTGAGGGATCACCTGCAATTAAGGATGTTGCATGCTCAAAACGAGCAACACTCCTTCCCGCACGGCAACTCCATTCTACTTTCTTCGATGAAGCGAACGGCACATACAGCACCTAGCGAACATTAACGACCTACTGCTTTGTCAGAAAACTGAATCATCTCCATTTCACGTTAAGGCATTTCAGAAAAAAAAAAGAACACTGTAGCCACGAAACAAAAACAGCGACATCGCCATGTCGATAGCAATTGGTGCGCCCTTAGCGCTCACGCATTACAGTTAGGTGACTATAGACACCGAAGTACACTTTCTCATTCTTTCTCAACCCTCGCAAAGAACCATCGCTAAGGGCCGGGAAAGAGCTCCGCAAAGAGTTCGCAGACTTTAAAGACAACGCGCAACACAAGAGAGCTCACATCTTCGTGCTTCTTTGCAGCTTAGCTCTGCGGAAGCGCGCAGGAAACCTCAGTAGAAGGAGCACTTCCGTGCGCGGTCGTATAGCCAGCGGAAGGGGAGTCAGAGGAAAGAGAAGCGGAACACTCACACGAAGCCTTCACCTCATTAGAGCGACAGGCTCCACTCGCGGGAGGCAAAGAAGAAGAGGAAGAAAAGGAAGAGACCACGTCGGACAGGCTTTGTTGCTTCTAAAAAACTAACTGGAGCGACGGCCGTCAGCATTTGCTTTGATCTGCTCCACTGCAGAAGCAGGAGGCGCAACGCATCCGAGTTTAAAGGGGAGGAGTCCAACGTACGCTATAGAAGACGCACGAGGTTACTTGTAATAACCATCAAGCCAGCAAGCGAGCTAGGCTGCTGCTGGAGTGATCGTCCGCTTACCGAGATCCCTAAGGTGTTTGAGACATGTTGGTAAAGCATGACAGAAACTAAAAGCTCGTAAGATGGGCAAGGAGAAAAGAGCCTTGACACACACGGGCGCTCGTGTGTCTCAAGCCTTTTCTCTGTCCTCGTTTTGCGCTCTTTCGGGTTCTATCTTGCTACGACGATCACACTGTATGAACTCCAATTAAGGATTAAGGCTATTCTTCAGCGAGGTAATTACTGGCGCTACCATCGCCGCGCTCCTATTAAGGTGTATACGAATAAAGCGAACTCTCGAGCCACATTTAGTTTATAATTTTTATATATTTTAATTAAAAACTGGTCCAACGTTTCCTCTTCTCCAGGGGGTGAGTGGGCTTTGAAGCCATAGCGACTTTTTTTTAATGGTTGTCCTCCTCTCCACCGTCGTTATTCCCGCCGTTCTTGTAGCTGCGTTGTTTTGTCCATCGTTTCCGGAGACCGTACATGTACACTCAGCACGGCCCAAGTTCGGCGGTTATCGGTCACTCTATGAAGAAGAGACCAAGTGGGTCTCAAAAAAGAGGACTAGTTTTTTTAATATTAAAACTGTAGACTAAAAGTGGCTGAAGAGCTTGTTTCATTTGTATAAACTGTTTCCCCAACCAGACAGATATCTGCCAAATATGTCTATCTTTAAATCATATTAAGGTAACCAGATGAAAAAAAAAAGGTTTCTCAGAAGTTACAAGATTAAAGCAGTATACCAAGACACACCTACAGCATCCGGCGCGGCTAACAGCTCCCCACAAGGACAATTCACTTCTGTTGCTTCTTTCAATCAAAAGAACCACAACATAGTTTGTTGGACGTGTGGTAACAGTGAGGTTGCAAAAGAAACTCACTTGCAACAATATCCGGCCTCAATAGCAAGGCTGAATTCGGTCGCAAAACTACAACCAATCGCACTTTTTTTATATTGTGAAGCACGGCGCACTTGCAGAGAACGTCCCACCATACCAAGCCCTCAGGATTGCATCAGAGTCACTTTGTCAACGCTGGAACGGCTGATTTGGTCCACTTACGCTAATATGACACGCTATGAGTGGGCCGATACAAAAGTTTCCTATTCAGCGGAACAAACGAAGGTCCTTAATGCCCTGGAGGTGCCAAGAGCAAGCACATGCAAGTCAAGAAGAGGTAGGTTATAAAAAAATGTTGCCTCGTTAGAGAGAGAAGAAAGGAAGAAGACAGTAACAAACACCAAACAGAGAAGGAGAGGAAAAAAAGCAGTGTTATAAGCGCAGCGACGTCCCGCGTTATTGCGCAAACCTGAGCAGTCTGAAGGCCCCGGAGACCGAACGGAGCAGGAATGGCGGCCGCTGGGAGAACACCCACACATTCAACTTGGTGCTAAAAAGCGCCCGCGTATCCAGAGCATCGGCGACGCTGACATTAAAGGTGCAATGAAACCGATTTTCGAAACTGGCTTCACATACCATGTACATTTTGCGTTTACATAGAAGCATGCCTGAAGCTCAGGAAATGTCCATGGGATATTTTTTTTTATTTTGACACTAAAGTCAATTTTCATATGACGCACCTACTGGCTTCAACATTACCGCGATGTCGGGCTGCTGCATCAATTCTGGTGACTTCACGCGCCAGAATCAATAGTTTGGTGACGTCAGACATCAAAACGCTTAGGTGGCCACTTGTGCCTCACGAACGGAGCCACGCAGCGGACGCGTGCCGTGGAAACGTGACGACATTTTGCGCGAACATATGACGAGAAGCTCACACCGTCTCGTGATATCAGGATACAGTAGGAACCAAAACTTCCTCTTCAAAAGGTAGCAAACCGGATGTGCGTCTGGTTAACCTCCCTGTCTTTCCTTGCGTCTTTATCTCTCTCTCTCTCCTCTTCAAAAACATTGCAATTACTTTTCAGGGTGCACTCGCGCTTATCCGTACAGTTTTTAGGTTCCTGAGAGTCTAACTTTTCATTTCATCTCCCCCTCTTTTCTGTATAATAACTTTTTTTTCGTAAAAATACCAGTTTAAGCGTCGACGCGAAAAGCCAGCCGTCCCACCAACGACCTTAACTCTCGAGTCAAGAACGTAGAATCCCCAGCGACAGCTTACTGTATGCCTTGCACTGTGGTCAGCGTTATACGTACAGCACTAAAAATTTCGCTAACCATCGATCCCTGTAAGCGACGTAGAAGTGTTTTCCCAGCATGCCAAACACGGCGGCAATCGTTGACGGGCAAGAGAGAGCGCGAAATTATAGGCGAGAGAGAAAAATTAGCGCCAAGGGCGCCGCGGTCTGCGAGGCGACTGAACAAATCGCCGAGTGGCGGACGGGACGAAAGTCCACGAAGGCGGCGTTAGACAAATCCTACACCGCTGCACGGGGCGAAACAACGCGCATTACTACACTCGGCGCGATGTGCTCTTCGCGACCATGCACAGTGTACAGTATGAATTATAAATAAACGCGTCGGCCGGAGTGAATTATTAACGCTACACGCGCGCGTCCCTTGACCAACACATCCGGGGCAGAGGTATACAGGGCGGCTAGACGGAAATAAACACGCCCACGTGTCTGCAGCCCCATAGAGCAGCTTACTCTCCTACACGTGCCAGCCTGGTGGCCTCTTTCAATATTTGACCTGAATGCGACGCATCCCGGGTAAATAAGACCCACTTCTCGGGATTCGTGTTTTTTAGCAAATGTGAATAACTAAGGGGAGATAGAGAGAGAGAGAAATGGAGAGGATAGGTTTACCAAGCTTTGGCTCAGTTGGCTACCCTACACTTGGAGAGGGAAAGGAGAGAGAAATAAGTAAGAAATAAAGGAATAAAAAGTCAGCTTGAAACTATACAACGCAGTCTCGCACTGTTCGTTCGCATGCGCTCGTGAAATCCAGTGGTCCGGAGGTGATGATATATACTGGTATCGGCACATCGACACGCATAGTGGTCCGATGTATATGCGTGTGGATATTGTTTTTCTTTTTTTGCGTTCGATTTTGTATCCCTTCTTCCTTTTTCCTGCTTGCACAGTAAGTCAAGATTTCTTTCCAACCGCTGCGGTGGTCTAGTGGCTATGGCACTCGACGGATGACCCGCAAAAAGCGAGATCAAATCACAGCTGCATTTTCGATGAAGACGAAAATGCTCGAGGGTCATGTACTTGCAATGTATTTATGTGTACGTTAAGGAACCGTAAAAGGCTCGAATTCCTTCTGGAGCCCTCCACAACGGCGTGCCCTCCGACGTAGTTTTGGGACGTAAAACTCCACAATAATTCTTTCTATCTTTCTTTCTTTCTTTCTTTCTTTCTTTCTTTCTTTCTTTCTTTCTTTCTTTCTTTTTTTCTCTCTTTCTTTCTTTCTCTCTTTCTTTTATTCTTACTTTCTTATTTTTCTTTCTTTACCACAGTTTCCGAAATGACAATTGTTATCAGCTTGTGAATAAAATAGACAATAACTCAATTACTCCCTAATTACCATTAGGTAGTCCTTAATTGATCTGTCAAATAAATACAAACAGATTATTTTGCTTCTTAATACTCTCAATTACTTTCTGCTTAATTTTGTAGTGCTTTAGTGGACGTTAAGCGTTCTTTAGGACGCATGGAGCCCCTATGTGCACCATTTGCTTTTATACTTTTTTTTTTCAACCACTCGTTGTGACGCCGACGGTCGCTTTTAGCGTTCGATGAGGCATCCAAAGTTTACGCCTTCGTTAATAACGAAGGCCAAGACAAGCGAACAAAGCGTGCTGTTCGCTACAGCGGGCACGCCGGCAAGTTTTCGCGGTGCTGCGTGGACGACGAGACAACGCCGCTTCGACGGCGTGCCTTTGCTCGAGAAGGGCAAGATGGCGGCTTTGAAAGACGAGGAGGATATTAAAACTACAGCGCTCAGTAAACTTTTCACCGAGGCGACGCTGAGAAACCGCAGTTCGGCGCGCCAAAGCGCACCGCGAAGTTGAATGGAAAGTTTTAACCCCGACGAGCTCGGAAAGCCGATGCATGCGAGAGCGGATAAACGGGCAGTTGAACGGCACAAAAAAAAAATAGTCGTGTATTCTCGAACTTCTCATATTTTAATGCACTTAAGCACGAGCTACTTTTGTTCGAAACATCGCTGTGAATTCCAAAAAGATGCATGCTCACGAAGCTTTCTCAAACGAGTACACCATTTCATAATCGAAATGACGCTGCCTTTCGATTGTCGTAACGAAAAGACAACCCGTAAGCACGCGCATAGTTAACGCATGTGGTAACTGAGAATCGCAAGTTGTTTTAATAGTCCGTATAGTAACGGAGACGGAAGGAAATGAAACACCGCCAGTGACACATACTTATATGTCACGTTTGCTGTTCGCAAAGCGATATTTCTGACTCAATCAAACTCGAACAGTCGACAAAAAAAAAACTGCACATATTGAATAAGAATAGTCAAATAATATACTTCCGAGAAAATTGGAAAAGTAAAGCACACCTGTCCTCCACTCACAAAAACGTAACGAGAGCTTTCTATACAATTTTTTTAAATGTGAGTAACGAAGTCCACGGCACGAACTATGTTACACAGAGGGTCAAATACGTTTATTAATCACTTTGGTTGGCGGCCCTTTCAAAGCAGAACTATTTGTAACACTTGTCACTGACGTCTACCTTTTTCCCATGGTCCACATAGATGCTGTTTTTCCGAATATTTGAACAGACTCTATTGTTTCACTTTCTCGAATTGTGCATTATCAAGTCACGTAAGAATGAAGTAGCAAGAACCATCAGGTGCGTTATTTCCATTAGTCGCACATCATTAGCAAGTCGTTAAGTGGTAATGGGAAGGTACATGTGCGACTGAGACAATAGACGAAGAACACACACACGAGCGCTGACTTACAAGTGGATTTATTTTGCACCGAGATGGCCTCATATATGCACATAATCTTTACATATGACACATCGTTATTCAAACAGTCGCGCTGTAGATTCCCATTGCTATCAACCAACGCACCTAGATCAAAGTCTTACTGCAACATCGTTAAGGGCATGGGTTGAGGCAAGGTCTTAGACACGGGACAGCAAAACCCTTCCATGCCTTGTACCGCCGCAGTGGTCTAGTGGCCAAAGTACTGGGCTGCTGACCCACAGGTTGCAGGATCGAATTCCGGCTGCGGCGGCTGAATTTTCGATGGAGGCGAAAATGCTCTAGGCCTGTGTGCTCAGATTTGGGTGCACGTTAAAGAACCCCAGGTGGTCTAAATATTCGGAACCCTACACTACAGCGTCTCTCATTATCATATGGCGGTATTGGGACGTTAAACCACACATATCAATCAATCAATCAATCAATCAATCCAAGCCCCTTTTTGTTAGCCTTCGTTAGCAGCTAGAAGTTAGCAAAACACAAGCCACATATGAAATATTGCCCGTTTCTTGTCAACTATAGTTTAGACAGAGTGCTAGGGCGATGCCCATAACCGCTGTAAGAAGTACAAAACTCGCGAACTCCCCTAATGCTGCGGTCAGTACCGTATCGCACATTTATTTGTTTTGTACAAAAGACCCCTCTTGAGAAGCACTTCTTTTCAAGAGGGGCCTTTGGAACAACAAGAGATCAACAAGAGGGATCTTTTGGAACAACAAGGAACAACAAGAGAGACAATTGCAACCTCGTGACACAATTCGTAGCGTTAAAGCTTAATGGATACAAAAGGCGCATCTATTCGAATTTAGGGAGGACCAGCAGTTTACAACAAGCGCCGCGCGAGCAGTTCCACGGTTTCGGATGAACTGTATACCAGATGAGACAAACCATCTGAAGCTGTTCAAACTTATTTGACTAACAGATCTAAACGAGTGATACGAGAAACAGGCGTGTACCTTGTTAAGTGGAGCGATCGAATGCCTTCACTTTACGATGGTGGTGCGGCAAAATGTTTATCGTTAACAAAAGAAAATGAGGCGCTATAGACCCTCCTCATGGTAGTAAAGTTATGGCTTTACTGCGATGCTGTAAGCCTAACTAATATTAGCAAATCGTCACTTCTGCAAACAGCGCGTTCAAGCACAGTTTCCGTGCGCCATGACGCGGAAAATGCACTCAGCTATCTTGATATAACCGCACATAATAGACATGCCTCAGCATCCGCCACTAAGACCTCATCTCAACGTGAACCGTGACAGGTGCCACCATTAGTTGGGCGATTAAGCGGCGCAGGGGAAGAGCACTTGTGGATTACCAAAAAGGGTCGATTTTCAGTAGCCCGTAAGCGAGCACGACTCAGAGTCGCCTGAACGAGAGAAGGGGCATAAAAAAGAAAATAATAATAGAAGACATATAGGATGCTTGAGCCAAGTTGGACAGCGGACGTCCGCACATCTGCGACTCTCTACCGATCAAGCATGAAAAGCCGGCCACATTACCGTCCACGCAATTATGACAGCCGATTCGCAGCTGCAGGCATTGCGTTTTTCTTTTCTTTTGCTTTCACAGCGCGCTCACGGCCGCGATCAGTAGCGACAAGATCATCCGCTTAGAGTGCGCTCGGCCACGATCCCTCACGAGGGAGCTATAGAGAGACTGGAAAATCTCCCTCGGTCGCCACCGCCGCCGCCGCATAAGCCCTCTCGAACGCGACTCCCTCGATAGCTTTTTCTTCCTCACCACTCCTTCCGCGAAAGTAAGGAAGACAAATTCGCAACGCGCGCTCCTCGGATGCCACAGCGATGCGCCGGCATCGACGAGTGCCGACGAAAGAAAGCGAAACGACACTCGAGTATACGGCGAGGCCCGTCGGGGAGATACTCAGAAGAGAGGGTCGGCGAGCCCCTAAGCTTCGGCGCACTTGTTACGTTGCCGCCACTGCGCGAGTGAGATGGAACATTTGTCATAATCACTCCGCCTCGAGCGAACGAACACACACACAGAGCGGAGCCGGAAGAATTGAATCCTTGAAATCCCGACTGCCGATGCAGCTCGGCGTTGGTACTCAATGGGCGCCGATGTTTAATGTTGGTATGGACAATCCAGTTTTCTAGAGCGATGGATGCGTTGTCTTCAAGTTATTATTAAAAGGTTTTCAACGGCGGCTTTGTTTTTGCAACGACGCCATTGATTTACCTCTCTAAAGAAGGAATATATACATGTGTTGCGCACATTCATACAGAACTGCCAGTACAGACTAAATAAATAAATAAATAAATAAATAGACAGGACAGATAGATAGATAGATAGATAGATAGATAGATAGATAGATAGATAGATAGATAGATAGATAGATAGATAGATAGATAGAAACACTTATCAATAAAACCATTCGTCTGTAGTGTCACTCTTTCTCGTTCGAATTGGAAACGCTTTCGCAAACACTCGCAAGAAAGCTACTCCTTGAAGTACCGAGAAACAAGAAGGAGCAATGTATTCCACGTGTATTTTTTTAACGTCCCTGCTCCCTTGATGAAGCTCACAATAAAAAAAGAGCCAGTTCTGCCTGTAGAGCGTGCTTCACCTTAAGAAAAGCAGCATTGAGGCAGAGCCAGCTTTCGTGACTTTGACGGACAACCGGACGGACGGACGGACGGACGGACGGACGGACGGACAGACAGACAGACAGACAGACAGACAGACAGACAGACAGACAGACAGACAGATAGATAGATAGATAGATAGATAGATAGATAGATAGATAGACCTAACAATAAAACCATCCGTTCGTAGTGCCACTCTTTCTCGTTTAAATTTGAAACACTTCCGCAAACTTTCGCAGGACAACTACTTCTTCAAGAACCGAGAAACAAGACGGAACAATCTATTCTATCTGTATTTTTTAACGTCCCTGCTCCCTTGACGAAGCTCACAATAAAAGAGCCAGCTCTGCCTGTAGAGCGTGCTTCACCTTAGGACCAGCAACAATGAGGCAGAGCCAGATTTAGTGACTTTGACGGACGGACGGACAGACAGGCAGAAAAACGAACTGCGACTTTTTTTATTAGTTTCTCAGTGTATGTATAAATGAAATTATATGCAGTAATGAGCGTTTTTTATTTTTGTCGCCGTTTCATTGGCTTCCTCATTTCATAAGACTACATGCAATAAACACCCATACTACTACTACGTACAACTCACTGAAGTAGTTACCGTTGCAGGAATGTACCTTTAACTGTGGCGTGTGAATTTCACACGCGCTGCTATTCACCGTGAAAAGGGGAATATTTTACATTTTCATTTTGTTTATTACGGTTCGGTTTTTACGTCAAGCACATTTGCTTTTTTGTTAATTAATCTTTTACTATAGCATTGCCTGCTACTTTCTACGACAACAGACGCTGTTTGTGGACGCACCGGTTCACCACGGCCATTATGCAAAAACAATAGGACGCATATACCAATTTAGCAAATTGCGGCCCCTTTACGTTGTGGCTTACAAAGAGTGGCTTAGCTTTTTCGAATGGAGAAATAACACAATTACACACCGAAAACACCTACGAACTAGTACGAGGCACTTACAGACCTACTTCATGTTTGTAAACAACGGGAAGGGGAGTAAACACAGTCGACACACTGAAACGCTTGTAGCGACGCCGCGTAGCGTAAGTTCGCCCCGCAGCGGTGGTCTAGTGGCTAAGGTACTCGGCTGCTGACCCGCAGGGCGCGGGTTCAAATCCCGGCTGCGGCGGCTGCATTTCCGATGGAGGCGGAAATGTTGTAGGCCCATGTGCTCAGATTTGGGTGCACGTTAAAGAACCCCAGGTGGTCTAAATTTCCGGAGCCCTAAACTACGGCGTCTCTCATAATCATATAGTGGTTTTGGGACGTTAAACCCCACATATCAGTCAATCAATCGCGTAGCGTAAGTTCCGCCCAGCCCAAAGTTCGCCACCGCTCCGCCCCCTCTGTAATCACGTGACAACAGGCACCGCAGCTGCAAAGCTGCCTCCGAAGATAGCCCCTCCCCGCCTTCCCGACGCTACTTTCGACGCTGCCTCCGAGAACAGCGCGTCGGAGGTAGATTTGCAGCTGCTGTGGCAGTTGTCGCGTGATCACGCAAGGCGGTGGCGAGCTTCGGGCTGGGCGGAGCTTACGCGACGTCGCTACAAGCGCTTCAGTATGGCGACGGCACCTACCTCTGTTTATAGACATGGAAGATGTCTTTGTGCTTGTTACAATACAAGCACAAAGTTACGATGAGAAGTATGTGACCACTGCTCACAACCATATCCCTTTCTAAAGAAAGTCTCTTTGATGTCATCGCCTTTACGCACAAAAAAAAAAAACTGTAAGCAAGTGAAAGGACGAAAAGAAAAGAGAGGTGGTGTTTAAACTACCCTTCCTACGACCGAAAAAGCGATACATTACGACGAGCCCGACCCATTCCCACGGTTAACATTATTTCTCAAGCACGGAAACAAATACGTCTACAAAAAAATAAAAAAAACTGTTGCGAGTGGGTGGGAGCCCAGACAGTTTGACAGATTTGGACTAAAACAAAGGGCGGAGTAAAGTGAAAAGCAGTTTTCCGTAGCGATCCATCTCTCAGCGGGTGATTGGAAGCCGGCTGCTGTGTCTCCCCGAGAGATCGATTCAATCACAGCGCGCTGTGCCCCGAGAACACATAACGCAGCCGCTGAAGCAAGAGTGGCGTGCGCACTCGCCTCGAACACATCTAAATATTCCACGCGTTGTGGAAAAGCGCCGCTCTTTTAGGCTTCAAGCCACCACATGAAGGTGTGTTCTTGCCAACACACTTTTTTACGAGGATGGCAAACACGCGAACAAACGCAACGGGCTTATAATATGATTCGTTTCCTTTTATCGTTTTGATTTCACAAACATGTGCCGCGATATGCATAAGCTATCAGTTTCAGAAGAAATGCACGTCCGCATCTGCAGTGCGTTGTTCTTTTTTGAAAATTTTCCATTAGTTTATATAGCATTGTGTGCAAAAAAAAAATGAGCCGTTAAAGTTCCACTGATTTCCTTTCCTTTTTTTTTTCAGGGAATACAGAAACAACTCTACCATTAAAGGAGACGCAAGTTTCACGTGAGTCATACTATAGCCGAGTATGTTATTCGAAAGTTATAGTGATGAACGGTCTACTGAAAAAAACAAACAAAAAACCGCGAAGCCGTGTTCGCGGCCCGATCAGTATCGTATAGCGAGCCGCGTACATTTCTTCCGCCAGCATCCGGGGATCTCCGGATATTCAAAGCAGAGAGGCTCGAAGACTGGAATGTGTTCAAAAGCTCACTATGCTCAAGCAGCAAGCAGAAGCTGTACGGAATATAAAATACCAAGTCCGGAACTTCATCAAAACAAAAAAAAAAACAATTATTGCTTTTTTATGCCAACGGAGTTGGCTTCATCAGTTTATTTCCCAATTCCTTTATTAAAACTGAAAGTAATGAAGTATGGACAATCGATTATAACAAACTTTATTTGTAACGATTTCTGCTTTACAGGCATGTAAGGACGTACAACCGAATTCCGTGACGCTGCGCTGAACACGCATATTTCTTTCTCTTTATTTGACTTTTTTTTATTTCCTTCATGATTGTCTACTGATTCCGCTGTATGCTCTACAGAGGGAATAACACGAGTAATGAGTAGCCATTAATCTCGGCAGCCATGCATACACCGGGGCTCGTTTGTGTATAAACTAAGTCGCGCACCACTGACAGGGGCCGCGAATTATCCGCCATGACGAATAATAACATCGATTATAGGCAACGTGTGACGGACACCAACCGCATCATTACGGTTTTACGCGCTCGCTTTTTTCGAAGGGCGCCAACAAACAAATGACCCACGACATGAACGAATCGCAAAGACCTGCGTTGGAAGAAAGCAAATGAGCGTTCTCTCTCATCCGTCCTTATCTCACGTTTTTCAAAAAAAACAGAAGAAGAAGACTCAATGAAGGCGCCGCACCAAGGAATCGTTACAACGCGTCATCTCGGAAACGAGCTCCGCTCCTTTCGTCCATGCGTAAGCGAGTAGCCTTGCATAAATAATCGCTCAAACAATGTATACGCATTCGCAACGAGAATGCGATTGTGCTGAGGGATAATAGCAAAGGAATACGAAATGGTCGACGCAGTGTAGCCATGAAAAACTGTGAAACCGTCCACTGAACGCGCCACCGCGCAGATACAGTAGACCGTTATAGTTTACCGTTAGCGTGATAGCGGAAGTTTCGGGAATAGCGTCACCGTGCAGTAAAGGTTCGTTGCGGAGAGCGTCTTATAGCTTAGCGGAATAGCGTTTACGTTCCCCTGCTGCGATGGTGGCGTCACCTATCGGTGGGTTAATAGGTTAAAGAACAGTGAAAAGACAAATAAAACAAGAAACCTTTGCCCGTGTCACCGCGCGACGCAATGTTGCAAGTTCATTTTGGTAATAATAAAAGCAAACAAATATGAACCACGCACAAAACGCAAAAGCACTTACGAGCCCAACCGAAATCGCCGCGAAGAGTGGCTAAAGCCTTCCGAAGTTTTCGCTCAAATATTAAGCTCTGAGTTGATTCCAAACACGATACGGCGGCATGAGCGGCGGCACTATCGAGGCTATTTATTTTCCACTTCCTAGGCGGGCCTCTTTACGCTCTTCGTCCAGCGTCCTGTTGTCTTCCATTGCAATTTCTCAAAGTCCTCGGCACCCCGTCGAAGAAGACTCGCCGTCGGCGGCAACTTCCGGCCCGCCGTTTCCACCGCCGAGGCCCGCGTTTCATAGCGCGATCGTCGCCCACCGCTCTTCATTTATCGCCGCATGAGATGTATACTTATACTTTAATCTTTAATTTCCTAGCTTCCGCTGCCCATTTAAGGCCTAGCCGTGTTGTTCCCCCTAAAGGGATCGGCGATGTGTTTCACACTTGCCCTCAACTCGCAGTTCCAAGCTCTTTCTTTCCGTCCTGCTCGGACGGCCGCTCGCGATCGATTCTAGCTCCCGGGCCATCAACGGCGACGCTGTTTGTATCCGAACGGCAGCCCTGTGCGCGTGTTCGCACTGCTCTAGCGTCATTGCTGTTGTCGTTCGCAAGCCCCATTTTAAAGCAGCATTCGCAGGAGTTCGTCCGAAGCCCTTCCAGTAACCTGTTTCAACCAACGTTAACAGCAAATCCGCTCAGCCTTCATCTGTAACGAGAAACTGGCAACAGGGTCAGTTATCTCGCGTGATATATGTGTACTTTGTTAATGAAGTACACAGTGAGAGTTGTAACAGAGGAAGTGGTGACGTCAATGTTCCAAGGAGTATACGCGACTGAGTTGCCTACGTGCCGGTGTTTTTAGAAAAGCTGCGGGTGCGGCGACTAGCCCTGTGAATAATGAAAGCGCCCTTCACGCAGGGGTAGCACCAGGACTGTTTTAAAGAGAGGGGCAACCACAATAAGTGAGCTCCTTTAGGGGGGAGGGGCAGGCAGGCGGGGGACTTGGTCATTGTGTTATGAGAATATTCCCTCTTACGGCAAGGGGGACAGGCGAGAATGCTGAGGGGGGGGGGGGGGACTCCAGTCAACTTAAGCCTACCCTTGGCGATGCCCCTGTATCCCAGTGTTCTATTGGTCACGGTGCTCGACTGTTGACACGGAGGCCGCTGGATCAAATTCCGGCCGCGGCGGCCCCATCTCGGTGGAGGTGAAAAGCTTGAGGCCAGTGTGCTTATACTTGAGTAGAAGTTAAGGAAACCTGGGTGGTCGTAATTTCGGGAGTCCTACAAAACAGTGCTTCCAATAGTCATACCGTAGTTTCGGAACGTAAAACACACGCAACTATTGTTATTTGATAACGAAAGCACGCGCCCGTGATTCGAGCCCCACGACCACGTGGGCAGCGATTATTACGGAGAGTGCTACGCGCAGTGATGCGTATTACGCTAGATCATATACCACCGAGGCACGTTTACAGTTTCGTCTGTAACGCCGTGGTTTGCCTGAGAGCTGAAAGTGTAGCATCGAAGCTACAAGAGCTGCAGCATCGTCGCAGTAAAGGTGGTCCGCAAAATACAACCAGGCTCAAACAAATGGATCTACGATCCAGTCATTTTGACTTCATGTAATAACCTGTACTGAACAGTCATGTAACCTCAACTGAACGCCGTGAGGAAAATCAATGCAAAAAAGACAAACAAAAAGAGGCATAGCTGGACAGCATGGGGCATGAAGAAAAAAGAACTGCAAATACAGTTTACATTAGGCGAGCGGCTCAAAGTAAAATGACGAAATTATGTGATAATAATAAAGCACAGAGAAAAAAGAATGGCAAAAAAAAGTAGGTTGTAAGAAGCGTTCCCATAGTCTCTAACAAAACGCACGCCTTCATCGAAAAAAAGAGGCGCTCTCAAAACCTGCTTAACGCCAGAAACAATCAAGAAGAAGGTTAAAATTCTTCAAGCAAGCACCAAACGGGACATATCGGAAGCGCCACAGCCTACGCTTTAGAGAGAACGCACTCTCCTTGGGCGGTTGCAATTTACTTCATTCCTGTCGCGCGGACCTGCAGGCTCCGTTTCGCAGTCCAACGCCTTCCTCTCTCTTCCCGACCGATGTGCCCGGATCGGGAAAGAAAGGAAGGGCGAACGAAGAGACAGGCCCCGGCCGGATGGCAGCGTCGCTGGCCATCCAAGCGTCCGGTTCGTTCGCGCTCCACTTGACCGGTTCGCGGACGAATCCAATAGGCTGGCCGCATGGGGCGGACGGCTGATTTAGATCGGCCCCGAGGCCAAACGAGATTCGGCTCGCAGCCACCGAGGGACGCGAGCACAGAGACGACAGTGCAATGTGAGCCGACTAGTGGAGAGACACTTGAAAGAAAAAAAAACAAAGATAGAAGAAAAGTGCAGAGCTGCAGTCATTACCAGGCCTTCCTTGTACAAGGGAAAACACTCGAACAACTCGGACATCCCGAGGAACAGCGATACGCAAAGAAAAGAGTGTTGGAGCAAGGGATATAGACGAAGAGGAGACCGACAGACGAAGAGGTACAATTAGGAGACATGTGGCACGCTATGCGACAATGGGGGAGCTTAAAGCTAATAGCGTAAATCTATAGAGCTCCCTTGAGGAGATCAAAATCGGTCGCAATTGCAGCTGATTGTCAACACGCAGCAACACAACTATGCTCTCCCCCACCCTCCTTCCCTCCCTCCCTCCCTCCCTCCCTCCCACACCAACTATGTAGTACACATAATGCTATAGTATAATAAAACACACGGACGTAGATAACTTATATGAAAAAAAAAGCGGTAACACAGTACATTATAGCCGGCACGCATTGTAGTATACATATCTCCAGTATGTACGAAAGCTATCGGCATGCAATGCAGTATTTCCAGTATATAAGAAAGCTACTGCCACTTCGTCTTTGATTTGAAATGCTGGTACAGGAACAGTGGCGTTCGCAATACAGCAACGCGAATCACGATTTCTCCAACGCTGTTGTCGCAAGCGTTCCTGAAATCAAAACTGCATCGTAAGTTTGGAGTGACGACGTAACGTCGTCTGTCGAAGTTGGCTATTGTGGTACAACAAAAAGAGAGAAAGAGAACGCAGGATTGGCAACAAACGTAAGTATAATTACCATCGAAAGCTGAAACGCCAGAAAAAAAGAAAAAAAAAGACATGTACCGGACTCCACAAACAAGTACTGAAACTTGCGACAAATGACGTTCGTACATGAAGACTAATGCACAAAATTATACGTTAAAAGGTTCGAGTTGAAGGTTAAACGAATCGAATACAACTGTAACCGATGGCCGCCTTGAAATTAATTAATGGTCAAGAATGAAAAAAAAAACAGAAATGTTATTAAGAAACTGATTGGAGAGGTAACAAGCGAACAAGGACACGAGGGAAAAAAAATCCAAGTGAGGTTTACAGCGCAAATAGAACGTGCCTTTTTAATGATGATCTTTTATCGTTCTTTATAATATTGTGATTTCTTCGTGACATTTTTGTGCAGTCATTTTCAGGTTACTCCTCTACACCATAGGTTAGAGCAATAACATTAACAATATAAAGGGCCAATGCGTTCTAACGACATATTAGGAGGCTTGAATGGCGAAAGCGGCGGCTTATCACCGCGGTTATCATGCATGCCCCTTTCGAAAGAACACAGCCTGAACAGCGTTTTTATCGACATTGCAGAACTGACGACACACACAGCCACAACCAGGGACTTCCCAAGCACAAACACTGCATAGCAAACGACGTGAAGTTTAGAATCCCATCAGTGTAGCCAGCAGCCGGGGTGACTAAAGCCAGCCAGTTGCGTTAAGACAATTCGCCGTGTCAGAGTGATAAAAGCGATAAAGTTGCGAGAGCAAAGGTCTTTGTATGCTTAAGGGCTACATATACCTCAAACCCTATTCTAGTAACACAAGGCGACAAAAAAAGGTGGACATTCATCCACAGTATGGCATCAGCGCGGGTAAAAGCAGGTGCGAGGCCTGTGTGAGAACTGAAAGACGAGGTGAAGTAAGAGGTGAGATAAAGAGTGAACGAAAGAAGCACCGCCCTAATGACACTTCGGGGAGGTCATAGAAGAGACCGCTCGCTGATGTTTAAACAAGTGAGGTCACACGCGGGACAACGAAAATGACAGGAAAAGGCAGAGAGAATGAAGAAAACTATGCGGCGCCGATGGAACGAACAACGTTATCCGGATCACGCTAAGCAACGCGAAGAAAACCAACAAAAGAAAATTGCCGACTCCCTTGAAGCGGGATGATCGTTAACAAACGATAGGAGAGCTTCGCGAGGGAGGCTGCGGGAGGGGGGGGGGGGAAGAAAGCAACAGGAACAACTACGTCGCCGGTAAAAGCGACAGAACCAGTGACAAAAAAAAAAACAGGGAAAAGATGGGGAAAAGATGTAGGGAAGTTAATCTTTGTCCGCCCAGAGAGCGAACCACCACACAGTCACCACGGCCCCGCGTCACGGTCTCGGAGGAGCGACGGAATTAGGCGAACGAGTCCCCACGCCGTAAACAAGTTGGTCTTCGTCGGCCGGCCATTAGGCCCCAGGGAGGTATCGTGGCGCGAACTGTGACCGGCACGCAAGAACATGCGCCGCTAAGCGGCGGAGCCCGCGAAAGTAAGTAAAAATGACAAAAGCAAACGGCGAGATTACAGCGCTCTGCTTCGGGCAATGGCGTGTAACGAAATAGGACGCCCGGCGAGAGCAGCCTGAATTATTGCGAGGGCACTCGGAAGGTGGCGAAAGGGACGACGAGCCTTTTACAGAGCTCCAGATTCTTTCGAGGCAGGCCCACCGGTCTTTTACTCCTCAGCTCCATCTCGTTTCCGCTAGGGATAGACACCTGACAGCTTCGGCGAGAGAACACGCTTACAGAAGAAGGAGAACAAATATCTTAATTGGATGTTCATTAAAACGTTAGATATCCGTGGTTGCAACGACTATATATATATATTTGTGGTTGTGCATCCCAAAACAACATCATGATTATGTTTAGGTGAACACTCAGGACCAGTACTGGTCACAGTCAACACTGGTGCCGTGTGTTCACGCTTCTTGCGTCCTCGTCCTTCGTGTACTGCAACTCTACAGACTTTGCACCACCTTGCCCGCACCAGAGCACTGCTATATACAGACGATTCGTCGTGCAAAGTACAAGTGGGGAAGGGTGCAGCACGTGGGCAGTGTAAAAGTGATAAAGAAAACACAAAGTAGGCAGATGTTCACTGATGAAGAAAAATAAACCTAATGTTCACATATAAAAGACGTTATCATAATAAAAGGTTACTTTTGTATAAACGAGAGGCCCGGTCAGTCGGACGCAGTCGGCTTGACCGCGTCGGGACGTGCTGCCACAGGAAAAGACATACACCGAAGCTGGTACATGACTGCCACTGGAGGACGAAGCAAGACTGATTGCCAGTATAAGCACACTAAGAACTGACCATCGCTTGACCACCCATCTGATGAAAAGGACATGGTTCCTTACGGAGTGTGGCAGCTTGGGCTAGTTGGTATGGCATGACGATAGTTATAGCGCGAGAACAAAACGACGACACAGAGACAAGAAGGACACGAAAGACACGAGCGCTCGTGTCTTTCGTGTCCTTGTCTCTGTGTCGTCGTTTTGTTCTCGCGCTATAACTATCCTCATCCCTACGGAGCTAACAGTCATCTGAGCGCGAAAGATTCTTCCTTTCAAAATCGCTTTACAGCGTGTTCTGTTTATTTAGCTATTTTTCATCTTTCTGAATAATTTATAGCACCCCATTAACGTTGCGATGGATGGTGACATGACGCATTACCCAATTAAAAGGAGGTTCCCCAGGTGTCTCTAGCTTTCACATACTCTCTTTCTATTCCGCTGTGCGTTCGTCTGGTTCGGTTGGCCGAAAGTGTTGAGGACAGGCTTACCCTGGCGCAATAAGAAGAAACCAACCAAACAAGCAGCAAAAATAGAAAAAAAAAACACCTGCTGTAGTGCGCGTGGCCAGCCAAGACTCCACAGCAAGGCGCACTCCGGCGTGCCTCGGCCAGGGCCAGTCCGAGAGCAGAGTTCGACGAGACAGTAGTTGCAAGGGTGCCGGGGACGGATGGCTCACGCGTGTGTCACGTGACCGGGAGTGTCGAGGCCCGCAGTGCGCGCGCGCTGCGGGACGACGGGCAAATTAAAGGGTCATTACCGCGCGAGAGAGAAGGGGCAGGGCGGCCGGAACAATTCAATTAGTCTGCGCAAAATGGAGCTCTGGGCCAAAAACTCGGACACACGCGCGGAGAGCGATGAGAAACGGTCGCTGTGTATCGCGTGGGCGGGGTGGCGCGTTGCGAAAGCGAAGAGAACTGCTGCATCGGAGGAAACAAGGGGGACGAGACGAAGACGGCTGTTCCTCTGAGGAGGAGGACGACACAGCCCGGATATATTTAATCTTTCGCAAGAAGGAACCGCGACACGGCACGGCGAACGGACCGCTTGTGCGTGACCTCCGCGTACCCTGCTTTGAGAACCGAGGGCTGGACGAGGCACTCCTTCGTCAACGCTCGTTTGCACGGTAAGGGAGCACCGCTGATTACAGCGCACCTGTGGTCGGTGGTAGGCAGGGCAGTAACCAAAGCGCGTACCACCAGGTCATGTTTCCTAAAGGGACCGACTTGCCCGAGATTAAGGAAACGAGCCCTAGTGTCACACGTAACGAGAAGCTGTCCACTTACAAATGCGTGAAGAAAGGACGTTTCGACGACCCACCGGCATGACGGATTACAAGTTGTGTTCGCTATAGACCTCTCCGGCCATTATAGGTGAACCATTTGCCAAACCGTAGCAAAGGAATACGCAGTACAGTCCACTCTGAAGCCCCTGAAACGTCCTTTTTATCGCATCTGCGAGCATTTCTCTTTTTGAACTGAACCAGAAAAAAAATAAGACCCTTCATGCAACGAGTTCATTTTTCTTTCTTGGTTTCGTGACATATAGCAATGATGATTTCTTCGTCTACATTATGGCAGCAAAAGGTTGTTGGAAGTAAGCGAACCTGATGGGTGAGACCTGTGACGATGTAGAAGAAAAAAAATTTGAAGATTACCTCAAGATTCTACGAGCACGTATTCGCACACATAAAACATCACGTGGTCAAATGTAATCTCACGTAGTAGTTCACAAGACAGCGACAAAATATTGAAGCAATTTCAGAACGTTGCGCGCTCTGTATCTTGTCTTGTTGAATATAGGGCGTCGATCGATTCCGTTAAAACTGTATGCAGTTTGATGCGCAGAAAAGCGCGTAGACTAAAAAAATTGCCCGCAGCTTCCCTCGGGGGAACACTGAGGAGGATGCGGACCATATAATTGGTTAACGGGGTGTTAAAGTGCGACTTACTTGGGTCGATGGCTAAATTGGTTAACGTGGTTGTGAAATGGGGTGTTAAATTGCGACTTACTTGGGTCGATGGCTAAATTGGTTAACGTGGTTGTAGGAGGGAGTGTTAAATGAGTGAACACGTACACACGTATGCGAAAGGGCGGCGCTGGTCGAAGGGACGTCGATCATTGTGTTTGTGGATTCGTTGGAATTCATTTCACCGCGACCTTGGACGTCGACGCGCCGTACAAACCAACCGACGAGCGGCAACTGAGCGAGCGAGCGCCGACCTTGAGTATATATACAGCACGACGGCGCATGCACTGTTAGCTGTTGAATGTTCTCGAAGCGCGACGCCACATGCGCGTCCACTGGAGAATCAGAATTGTAGATGTCGAACGCGGTGTGTAGAGGAGGAACGGTGCACAGATGGTGGAGGAGTGAAGCGCGCGCGGTGTGTAGAGGAGGAAGGGATGCACAGATGGTGGAAGAGTGGGCGACGGCGCGACGGCGCATGCGCGCGCGTCAGCTGTCGAATGTTCGAGAAGCGGTGTGGACGGCGCGGACGACGCGGACGGCGCACTACAAGGCGCGAGTATAAGATGCTCCGCATCTATAAAAAAGACTGCGTTAGATTGGTTGTTCAGCGCAAGAACATCCTCAGGAAAAAAAATCATCAGGGTGCAACCTCATATTTTAGCCAAACGAGGGCTACTAATTCCACGCTGACAGTCCTCGTTAATGGCAGCGCATCAGTTGTTCTGCTAGCGATTGCAACGAACGAGCTACATGTCCAATGCTCGAGCGGTAAACACACCTTTATTCTCGCGATAACGCTCGACGTGCTCGCAGCCTAACCTAGCGCCGCCCACATAGTGCGAACGAAATATTTCGCTTCTCATTTCGCTTCTCACCGCGGAGCCCCCTAGGAACAAGGCGACTGCGGTAATTAATTTATTGCGGTTGAGCGGCGCCGAGCGCGTGGACAGTGGAAAGACACACCAACCGGACTACGCCCCCCCCCCCCCCCCCCCCGTGAGCTGTACCACTGACACTCGGACGAGCCACGAAGTTCGCCGAAAGGGAGGTTAGTACGAGGGGCGTACCGATCCGCGAATAGCATCACTGGAGAGTGGTTCCACGTGCATTCCTTCTTTTATCGCATCTCGGACAGACCGCACACTATCCTGCGGAATGCCGAAGGTGACCCCCGAAACGTAATGTCGGGCAACGTCATCACGCAACGCCCCCCCCCCCCCCTCTCTCTCTCTATCTCTCTTTTCCGAGCTGTCGTCACTCGTATTTCGGCTGCTTCATGTGCATGCATATACGTATAGTCGCAACGATTAGAAGCAAAATTAGCGATGGCGACTCGCATTTGTGTGCTCTAGCTCTTTCTGTTTTACCCAATGCTTGGCTGTGCAGTCAACAGCACGGCACAAAGATCCATCGACCAAGCGGCATATTATCTAGGGCAGCATGCGCGATCGATCGCTCTTGTCAGTGCTTTTGTTTCCGCGTGAACCCTCCCCTCGCAGCGACGCGCATTCGCTGACCTCACGACGACGTCGCTTGCGGGGCTTCCCGTTGCGAAATACTATTACGATACGATCGCTGAAGAGACCGCGCGGAATTTTCGTGGACGCGTTCAACAATGAGGCCACGACACGCGTAAATATAGAAAGAACCTTTCCAAACTTCTACATTGTTATACCATTAATGGTTTGCCGCACCAAAATGAAACTAACAAATAAAAAGGTAAGGTAAACTGTACGTTGCAATCCGCACTTCAAAAGATCGCACGCAGTTTCGATACTAAAGCGGTTACTAAAACCAGATAATGATGATGAACATCAAAAGTTATGAATTACTAGTCATGTTATTATTATTATTATTATTATTATTATTATTATTATTATTATTATCGTAGCAGTAGTAGTAGTAGTAGTAGTAGTAGTAGTAGTAGTAAAATGTTGTTGTTGCACATACACAAGCATTATTATAAATAGAAGAATACAGTGTAATTAGAAATAGACAGAGAGAAGACTAACAACTACCACTGAGTGAGGCACGACGCCAAGTTCACTATTTCAGACGGAGAGAACAGAGGGAATGAAGTCATGCATAAAAAGAAAACCAAACAATAATGTCACTAAGCATTCGCTTTTACTAATGGAAGATTCGTAGGGAATCGAAATCAGGGCTTTACAAACTGTAACGTCACTACGTAATCGAAATTTCATCGTGGTTGCAAGAACAGGTGCAGACATGCAAAGAACGTGCCAAAAGAAGGAGAAACATTGCAGAGAGCAAAAGGCGCTTCATTCAGCAACAATTCAGAAAGTATTGGCAGCTGTCTCCTCTGAGGTTGTCTTCTCCTCCTATACCATTTCTTGTGCTTTGTTGTTGTCGCCGTTGTTTGTTTTCACACGAAGATGAGACAGTAACCGAACGAATGTTGTAAGACAAGATCTATAAAAATCGTTTTCTTTTTCTTCCACGGAAGCTTCCTCGTGAAAATGTCTGTCTCAGCCAAAAATATATATGAAATGAAACAAGTAAGCTGTCTTGAGACGTCTTCTTTTGTTTGTGTAATTGTTCTATTTCGTAGCTTAGAAAAGACAGGAGCGCAAACAAAGGGAAGCTCAAAGGAATTGCGAAAAAGAAAGCTTAGTAACTAACTCGTAATGCATTTATTATCGTCAGTACAACGTTCTCCAGCGGCAGCGTGGTTGCTCATGCGGCAGACACTAAAAAAACAACGAACGAAAATGCGGATGAGAGCAGACATTCTTGGAGGTTTCCGGAACTCATTGGCCCCCGTCTAGGGACAATAGGTTATCTTCACAAAAGGCCTGCGTCATTGTTCGTGCAAAGTAAAGCTGAATGACTTCGCCGGAGAAAACGATTGAGTCCGGCCCCTTTCGCACAATGATCGAGACTAAACTCGCTTTTGAAATGTACGCCGCAATTTCTGTAAACCAATGAAAAACAAAAAGGTCTACCATACAATTAATCGATTGGAAAACTTATGAAACGGCCCCCAGAAAACCCCTGGTTCAAGGGCAAGCGAGATGCTTTTTCTTGGTTTATTTGTTGACATTTTCCGATATTCTCTAAAATAAGCATGTGGGGAGGGGGAGGGAATATACACAGAAACGCGGTGAACCCTGATATAGTTAAACAAAAAGAAAGAAAACAGAAGCGAAAGAAAACGCAGGGACGGATGTTGACCAGTTCAGAATAAGCATCCCTGCACCGGAGACAGGGATGGGGGAGCTGCAACACTGTAGCGATTTTTGTATACCTGACTGTCCTCGTGTTCCAAGCGCAGCCACCTCATAGTGCCTTGACTCGCCCAAGAACCGGCACTATTAAAGATTGCCTATAGTTACCTTCAAACCACGAGGATCGTTTCGGGAGGCTGCGAAATACTACAGGAAATATGCTGAACACGTGAATCTTCGCCCCTGCACATCATCTCAGACCGTGGCGTGCATGACAGGCCACGTTAAAGCTTCACTGTCCACCGGTCTAGACGTAAAAGCCGGTCACGCTTCTAATCAACGCGCCACCACTGAGACTCTCGTCAAAGACGCGGGCAACTTTATCGTCGTCTCGACGGACGCATCCCGAAAGGAGATCGGCCCTGCCAATTCCACCAGCCTCGCGCATCGTCTCCAACGACTTCTGCCATCTTTCTGTGTGCGTGCTCCTGAGCTTCGCCGACGAGTCCGCCGCGCTCCGAAAGAGGCAGTCGCAGCCGCCTTATCTGCGAACTTTTCTCACCACCGCTGGCGACCATGAACCCCGATAAGCAAGACGCGTGCCTTTCTCCGCACTTCTTCTCGACGGCTGCACACAATGCTTCCATTCTTACCACGCAAATGAGTCCCCCTGGCCTTGGGACCAACGTTGTTATCTCTCTCCCTCACTGGGACGAACGCCATTGTTTCCTTTGCTGAAGTAGATCAAGCGTCACCCGAAGGTTTTCCCGATTGCGTCGAGTCGCCGAATCCATTCTGATTCCGTGACGACGGCCGATCTAGCCCCCCCCCCCCCCCCTTCTATTTCTTCTTCTCCGAGCGGTCCTCCCAAAAGTTGTGCCCTCTCTCTCTCTCTTTAGCGCTTTCGTCCGGCAAGTGGTCAGAGCAGCCTGCTCTAATAAAGAAAGTCCCACGACGCCCTATTCAGGCGCCTCATTGGAGGACCAGACGCCGTGCCGACTCCAAACCGAGCTACAGTGGCATGTGCTACATATAGGTTTCTGCAAGCGAGTAACCAAGGCACGATTAGGGGCATATAAATTCCTCGCAGCACTCACTTACCTCACGCAGTACTGATTAGCGATACTGCCTTCTACAAACATTTGTTGCCGCATTCTATAACGTTGGACAGTATAAACAAACTGTGCCTAATCGCTGAGGTGTCTTCTTTAAATGGCAGTTAAATGACACGCGCTCTTGCGTGGTTCTCACATGCATTTACGGGGATATTTCTGAGGCGACGATACGAGTGTGTAACCTATGTCGCACTTGGTTGTAATATTGTACATATAAAGATGAGAGTTGGGCTAGTTGGGGTGAATAACTTAATTGAGACATATCTACTTCGTGCGAACAAGAAAACGAAAGCAAGTAAACACGAAGAACAAGGCAAAATAGACGCGGCGCAGCCCTGAACTTCAACAACAGTTGATGTCCAGCACTAAGTCCTGTGTGTTTCGGTAAACTTGAGCTTCGCTGAGTAGAAATGTTTAAATTCAACGAATCCTTGCTGGTCTAAATAATCAAGTCAAACTTATACTTTACAATGCTCAAAAAAATTTGCAAAGTTATTGCTATCGCCAATAAGACGTACTTTATGACAAGACAGTGCGCATTTCGCCATGCCGTTCAATGCGATTCTCCTCACAAGTTCTGAAAGGAATAGAGGCACAATTTTCCTGCTGCTATACGACGACCTTCTGCCGAGGAATGCAAGCATGAGAGTAAACGCCGAACAAAAAAAAAGGAACGAGTTAACGTTAAGTGAAAAGGAAACAGCGCCATCTATGAAATACGAGGGCGGGCAACTGCACCACAGGATGCAGAAAATTTACAGTCGGCGTGTAAGTCACGATCCCGGGAGGAAATACGGCAACCAAGAAGGACTGAAGGGGGTGGGGGGTGGAGATCCTCGTGTCGTATCCAGCGCCATCCGCAACATAGACACTTTCGAGATGCCACGGCGAGATGGAGCACGTTTACGAGGAGAAGCCTCGCAAAGCTCAGATGCACGGTGATGTTCCGGCAGAGGAAACGAGCAGCGCCTCAATGCACACATACGAAAAAAAAAAAAATCTTGAGGACCGGTCGTCAGGAGTAACAAATCCCGCTTTCGCAATATAGCACGTCCAGACGGTGTTTACAAAGTGGTTCATTCGCTCGCGTTTGTTGCTTTTAGGCTTAAGCGCATAGCTCGCCTCCTTGTCGTGTAGCGGACGTCAGAGGTTCCTCTCTGTTCATTACGTCATACGCGGCTTTTCAAACCACAAAGACGCTCTGACCTTTCTTTTTTTTCTTTTTTGACATGAAAAAATTAGAGTGAAATGTTGTTATTGGTTCAATATGCGCAGGAAAGTCTAAGTGAAGTGTGTAATGAGTAATTAAGAATAAATTATTATTAGTGCACATTTACAACGCTCGGTGATAGCTATACGTCTATGAGGCGAAATTCCGAAACAATTTTTTCTGAAGTTAGAACAATGTTGCAAATAAATATTGTATCACATTTCTACAGATAACAAGCTATCTACTATGTTTATAAAAATGCACATATATATATATATATATATATATACATGATCACTGAAATACACAGAATATGGTACTTTGAAGGTGATCGAGAGACGCCTTCGTTTTGCAATCAATTCCAAATAGGCTGATAATGACGTATAAAATAATGACCAACGCACTACTAAACTCAGCACACTACTAAAATATAAAAGTTTTTTTTTTGTAACACGAGACATCGATACGTTATCTTTCTTTCACAGTGAGATAGCCAACTTCACGAAATAGGCAAGCTATGACTTCGGAAGCCTCGCCATCAAGAGGCTATTGAGATTCAGATTTGTCACGGCCACGTGTGGAACAGGGTGAGCTCCACAAGATGAACGAGGCGACATTGTAGGGAATTAAGGCACACCGCAGAGGATAAACAGCGCGAGAAGCAAATGTAGGCACACGCCAAATGTCACACTACTTTATATGATGCCGAACGAAATTGGCCTGCATCTACTTCAGAAAATTACCCTGCTTATATTTCACGGGGTTTCGCGCGGTGCGATATACATATTTTCTTTTTCGGCCGTCCACGTAGGGTTGAGGAAGGGGGGCTGGGGATTAACAGAGCGTGCAGCGCTAACGAGCACAAATGCATCTAATAGCGGAGGCGATGTAATTAATGAAGGCGCCTTACACCTCATCCTTCTATTTAATTACACCCCTCCAAGGTCCTGCGCAACCTCCTCCTCGATCCGCGCGTATTACAGCGCAGTTAGTACGCACCCTCCCGCACGTGCGAGCGTTCACCGCCAACGACGATAGAAGACCACGACTATATGGCAGAGGCCTCCTGACCGAAGCAGCACTGCAGCGCACTTCGGCGCTACGATACGAAAGATCACGAGCGAAGAAACCAGAAAACAATAACTTGACCTTGCTGATTGAGAGCTCTAATACGCCAAAGGTAAAAGTAAAAAGAGTGCCGCGCTGAGTATTCAACATTCGTCTCTATACGCCACTAATTACGCCGCAGTTCCATAACGAAATGCCACTTGACTTCACATGGCTGCTAATAATCACATACCTAGGGCATTCGTATACGCGTAGATATTCACAGCACGCTAAACGAGGTTTCTTATCTGGCCTGCATTATAAATGTCGCCACATGCTGTGCCCGCCGTCATAATGCAGTCAATAGAGCTTATGCAAGGTGTTCGGCTGTTGAACATCACTGCGAAAGCGCGATAATGTAGCTCGCCTTACGCAACATGTGGCAGGTACAAATGAACCCTCGATGAACAAGCCGCCAGCCATAAGACATCCCATTAGTGATCGCATCGATTATGGAACGCCGTCACCAGAAAACTACCACGCAGTGCGCGCGAACTGGGGTATACATAGGCGCCGTCGATATACTGGGAACGGGGGGTGGGGGGATTTTAGCAACGTCGCGGCGAATAGGTTCAACACCTATAGGGGGTATTAAGGGTGTTTTTTTATTTATTTATTTTATTTATTCAACACTGCACACTCAAGGTCCAAGCAGGGTAATAATACATATACAAATATAAGTAAAATAATTGCGAAACGAAACAATAAAGGGCGAAGAAGGTTGTCTGGTAGGTTAATTCATTCATCACATGTATTAATAAGACAGTTCCATTCACATGTGGTTCTTGGAAAGTACGAATACATCAGTAGTGTTGGTATGCTCCGCCCAGCACCCGGTGCGATATATATATATATATATATATATATATATATATATATATATATATATATATATATATATATATATATACTAACCTTCTATGCTCACGTGACAAATGACATGCCACGGCGGGAGGCTCCCCGCCGCGCTATGCTCGGAGTCAGCTTTGCAACTGCTGTGCCAGTTGTCACGTGACCATAGAGGACGATGGCGAGCTTTGGGCTGGGCGGAGCATGTGCGCCGCGACGTCAGTACAACTTGCTCGTTGAAAGCAGTATATACACATACGAACGGCACGGACGGCTTGACTACGAACAACTGCCCCTCACGAGAGAGGCGGTTTGTGAATGCACGTTTCCAGCGGTGGTAAAATGACAGAACGACCACTTTCAATGAGGGAAGCGCTGAGATCGATTACCAGTGTCGCCGGGCAACCAATGGAGTTAATATTGAGAGATACCCAAATTATCTACAGTTCTCGGTACTGCTTGCGTACTGATTTCCGGATGAGGCCTGCCATTGCTGTTTTCTTGTGTGGTCGCTACATCCTTCTTTCATCCTCCCCCTATTGTTAAACGTGTGCGCTGTGTTACGTTTGGCCCGGCAGTTCGTCTCAGCATACGCCATTGTGCGTAAGCCGGTCTGCTAGAATGCTTTCAACCCCAGCGGCGCCCCAGAAGCGAAAAGCACGACGCTGTCCTGCAGGTGGGCCAGACAATTTGCTGTGGCCGGTTTACCAGGAACTCGACGGAAGCTTTGCGAACAACCCTTTGTTGAGCCGGGTTGAACAGCGTGAGGCGGCAGCACTGTTGCAGTTCCCATGAAGTCGACCTCTGGACTCGGCTACTGTCGCCTACGCGAGGTCGTCGCAAAGCACTGACAGTTCGGAGGCGTGGGAAGGCGTAGCAGCCGCCGTTCTCCAGAAACGAGCACCTGGACAGGCATGTTCGAGAAAGTTCCGGAACACTGTAGCAGAACGCAGCCTTGGACCGCTGCTGGCGTTCGTGTCAGCGGCCATCTCCCCGGAGGAGCTCAACCTTCCCCCTCTACCCGACTCTACCTCCTCGCCCTTCAATGTCTTCAAGGGGCGGGCCGGGTGCGTCATTGTGTGGTGCGCTCGTTGGACTTTTTTCGCCCGTGTTTCTCACCAGCCGAGTGGTCCAACATCTGCACCTCTTCTGGTGCGTAGACCACTGAGACATCGTCTCTTGATTTGTGGCAAGAACGGCCACCGCCTTCTTCGGACCTCCGTGTAAGGAGACGACAGGCTATAAAAGCCGAAGACATTTTGTAAATAATAGCTGAATCTCCGTACATGCCTGAATCTCTGTACATAGCTGAACCTCTGCTGAATCTGAGCTGAATCTCTGTACAGTTTCATCTTTCTCATCATCTAAATATACCTTCATTCTATCTCTATTAACGCGTCCCTTCACTGGCGAAGATCGGCTATGCGGACGACGGCGAGGAGCCAGCTACCCTAAAGAAAACCCGTCATACCTGCCATCGACTTCCTACCCCTAACAGCTGTTATACGATGACCAAGCTCGGTAACACTGGCCTAATTTGGCACGATTGTTAAATGCAGACGTCCAAGAGTACACTGAATTAGCATGTTTTAAATTAAGTGCGACTCAAAGATTGATGTCTGGACGCATAGAAACGATACACAATGCAATATGCGCAGTGACTTGCCGTGCCGCAGCTATTTCACGGCAGCCTGACATTTGACACAGCAGCGACCAAAATACAGAGCCAGTCGAAAGATTCTATAGCTAAAAGTAATAAATGACTCGCGCATTGTCGGCCCAAGTGAAATAAGCGGATATTCGGGCGACGCGTGTCGGGGATATTCACGTGGAGAAACCAAGACAGCGCGAATAACGCGAGCGGATTATTCAGTAAGCTATACGAACCAGAGCCGGAGGATTATATGTCTTTCCTTACACAGAGCAATAAAAGAGATACGGTCTATTACTTTTATCTTATTATGTTCCACCATTCATGCTCGTGAACTTATGCTAAGTTAACACAAAATAGGATAAATCTGTTTTTTCGTTAGTAGTTTGAACGCATATTTCTGCGCTGTGCCAAACGCGGTTTCGTGCAATCGGTATTCTCGGTATAAATTATCTAGCGCAAGAGGGCGCTTCTTATGAGCTATGCAATAAGGTACAGGACTGAATAAAAGTCTAATCGTAGATGGTGCATACAGGAACCTCGCTCCATGCTGCATTGTGCGATTGAAACACAGAGAGCTTGCACCAAGACAAAATCCATGCAGAAAAAAAAAAATTAAGGATAGTATAGAAAACCATCTTTGGATATATTATTAAAAAAAACGTGATTCGATTACTGGTACACGAAAGTGACGCATAATTTATAGAGCACGAGGCTCCTTCGCATGTCCTCCGAGATAAGAATACATGCCTCGGCTCGTCTTGGACGCGTGGATGCTTGCAATGCGCAATCAGTAAAACGAAAGAGATTTAAAAAACAAAATCTCCTTCACTACAACCGCTACCAGCTACGTATATTGGCCCCCCGTATATAGGGTGCTGTTTAAAAGCTGCTCACAAAAGAACTATAAAATATGACCACCTCTGCCAGGGTTCATGCTTGATAAAAATGCAAGTAAAGACTGCGATATTGCAGTACTCTAGTATCTTTGTTCGTCCTGAAAAATACAATAAAACTTAAGCTTAAGTACCTAGTACAGTGTTCTCGTTACGCAAGCATCGCACAGCGAAATGCAATCGTTACTTCTCTAAGGCTTGAGCCGTTACATCTCTATGCCTTAAAGAGTTATTCATTTTTGGAAAATGAAGCACGCTCGAAAACATCGTACAGAGGCGAAGCCACCGCTGAATTCGGCTGAACGAAGTGAGACCCACGTTACATTAGGTTACGTTACATGATGTTCGGTGATATTTAACTGCGCACCGACCGGGCTGCATCATCGGCACCTTTTTACAAAAGAAAAGTGCACGTCTCACATCACTATAATTATTAATCATGATCAGCCATGAATGTTGCGATACCAACAAAGTTAGACGGTTCGCTTTTTCGAACACCATAAACACAACGCTTCTAAAAAGTCTCACTCTTTTTACGTACAAATCGAGAACTCAGCTAAGCAAGTGCAAAGGAAGCGGTATGTACTGCAACAGTGCCCTGTAGACTCAAGTAACACGTAATGGTAAATTGTACTTTTACAGCGAAGGCTGTTATGAGATCACAACTCGGGTCACGCGCAGTTGTCTGCCGCCGCCAACGCCGGCGTCCTAGCAACAATGACACAATGGGGCTCGAACCGGGTCCGCTGGGTGCCAGCCCAGTATTCTACCGCTGAGCTACACCGGTGCTTGTGACTTGTCAAACTTGCCTTAGGCAGGCTTGACGTCGGGAAAGCAATCGCGTCAATACGACTTTTAAAGCGTTTTAAAACATCGAAAGAACAACCAGTCGTCGCACAATGCGAATAGCGTAACGAGTGGGCCGTCGAATGCTCCAACCCGTTCAAAAAAATTTGTCTTGTTCCCCTATTAACTGTGGCGCCTACCCACTTCAGCCATAATTTGTCATCGTCGTCAGCCACTGCATGAACAATTGGCACAAAATTTCTTGCAAGTGTTTAGCGGATACCACGCTTTTCAGAAGAATGACGAAAGATATAATAGCGAATGCCGGCCTAATAGCCAAAAGTTTATTATAACGTCCTAGTGGGTATCAAGCGAGTGTGCTTGCAGTAGTTACTCAATGAGTGTTTTGAAAAGGCTCCGAAAGGCCGCTAACTTTCGCTGTGACTGTGCTGCGCCGTTTTTTGTTTAAGTATGACTATCACTGCGCCTAAAGGAGAGATCACGACACGCACAGTTGAACACTCACCCTGTAGCTTGGAAACAGCCAAAATATGCAGTACGCCCAAAGTAGGGAACGAAGATGAACAAACGATTTGATTATATCAGCGCCTGTATGGCGAGAACGTTTCGCATAGGACATTTTTGTTGCAGATTGTTATTACTTTTTCTTGTTCTAACTATTTATACTATTAAATTACACTACTAAGCACGACCTAAATTTCAGGATAGGGAATCGTCAACGAGTTAAAACACGAGACAGAACAATACGATGGTGCGATGCTGCACTTCGGCAAGTTTCAAACACGAAAGCCCGCTCATTTCCGGAACTGCGGAGGAGTTCGCTTTTCGTAGCTATAGTATCAAGATCGTCCGCCATCCTTCTACAATTCTCTCGTCAAACAAAACGTCGTCTCTTTTCCATTGAACAATGCAACCAAAGAAACTTAACTTGGTCAAACTTTGTTCAAAGCAATGAAAGTCGCCTTGACCCATGCTAGTTCATAATAAATAGAGCGAGAGAACTTCTTTGAAAAGAAGAATGAAAGAAAAAAATAAAAAGCACATACTGGCAGCACGTTGGTGGGGCAATTCGTTTATGAAAAAAAAAGACACTGCAATTTAACAATATAGTAAACTAGCAAAAAGGGGAAAGCGCTTTCAATCTCTCTAGCACAAAATAAAAGAAAGGAATCTTATCGACCTCGCAAGCTGACGAGTATTTTGGCAGATGAAAGCACAAATAACTGACAAAGTTGCGCGCACCACGTATAAGTGAATTGGCGTTACGCGAAAGTTACAGCCACCACACAATAATACGTACACAATACGAAAGCCGGGAAAACGTGATTTTCAAACTGTATATACGTACTTAGACGTAAGAGGGCGTTTTATGCATTCTTTACGGGCACATCGTGCACATGAAATGTACAACTTTCTCAAAAAAAAACAAAAAACAAACAAGACTCGACTCCGAGGAGAAGGACTCGCATACACGGACCGCAGCACAATTTATTATTATTATTATTATTATTATTATTATTATTATTATTATTATTATTATTATTAAAAGTGTCCAGCTCTGTCGGAACAACGTCCTACGGAAGCGGCCCGAAAACGTATTCGAAGCTAAGCTGTTCGCTCGTGAGTGGTGCTGCTCGACAAAAGCCTGTGTTTTGGTAAGCGCTATAATGTAACTATTGTACGCAATGCGTGCGCTCCACGACTCCGCTTCACAACTTTTAACACAGTATTCTCGGTTTTACGAGCCAAGACCCCGACGTAGATCACTTTGAGGACCGCTGACTAGGGATTAATTCTGACTACATAGGGCTCTTTGACGAGCCCCTGCAATCTGAGCGCACGCGGTCGTTTTTGCATTCCGCCACCACTTGCAATGCGGTCTCTGCGGCAGGGTATATCGAGTAGACGTCATGAACTCAGCAGCGCTCCGTCGTAGCCGCCAATTCACCACGACGAGTCATCTTATGCAGAAAATTAACACACACCGATTCGCTGCATTTCAGGCTGCACGACCGAAATCCTGGTTCACGGTGCACACGTATTAGGTTCTTGTACTACTAATAATGATATTTTGTGTTTTACGTCTCAAGACCGCGATATGGTCACGAGATATATACGCAGGTTATGGCAATTTCGACCATCGCGTGTTTTTTAACGTGCCCAAACACAGCTAAGTGCACGGGCATCTAGCCTTTCGCCTCCATTGAAATGCGACCACCGTGGTCGATATCGAACCCGCGTCCTTCGGGTCGGCAGCCGAACATCATAACCATTCATCTAACGCGGCGGACTGAGTTCCTATACGGTCCATTTGTAGGCATCAAGAGTTCAAGAGGTTTGTTTCTACAGAGATCAATGGAGTAAAATAGTCTGTGAGTGACGCGGTGAAATGCTGGCGAAACAGGCATCAAGAATCTCTGTTGCTGAG
This sequence comes from Rhipicephalus annulatus, assembly GCA_013436015.1. NCBI lineage: Eukaryota > Metazoa > Arthropoda > Arachnida > Ixodida > Ixodidae > Rhipicephalus > Rhipicephalus annulatus. The sequence goes on from WOVY01005025.1 coordinate 194,961, forward strand.
CATGTTTCCTATTATAAGGTGGCAGACTAACATGCACAGGCTCCCTGAGTATAAAAGAAGAAGTTGAAAAAACATATATGCTCAAGTGCCTAATCGTTCATTGGAAGCCGTTAAGTCGCAACCGCTATTCAACGCACCAGTAACGATGACGGCGAGGATGGCATAAGTTATTCGTCATGGAGGGGGACCAGCTGTTGTGCTGTCGACCAATCGCATCTCATTGGTCAGCAAGAACGCCCTGCAAGGCGTTCTTGCCAGGCACCGAAAAAACCGGGTAACTTCTATGTAAGTAGCTAACGTGGTTGCTTGGGCGAGTTGGTACGACATGATTCACATAAAAAAACAGCGCCAAAAACGAGAGACAAGAAAAAGAAGGAGACAGACAGCGGCACTGAACTTACAACAAGATTTATTTGCCAGAACCGCACGATATATACTTGGGCAGCTTCTAACAAAAAAAGAAGAAAATACAAAACAAACAATACAAAATCCACCTAACAACCACATAGTCATCTTCACAACGCACCATGAGCAGCACGTGTGCTAACGTGCCGAAGAAAATCTATTTCTTTTAATGATAGCGCAATCGAAGGCCTGCTGACACATGCACTGCCCAGCCTTTCTATTTCTGAAGCCTCATAAATTTCACGTATCAACTGGTCCCGATGCCGCCTGATGACGGTACAAAGCTGAAAATCAGGGACACAGCCGCAGTCTCGGCAATGAATGCCGAGATGGCCCGAAACTGTAGAGGAGACGTTGTGAGCGTGCTCTTTCAGCCGCTCATTTAAACACCTGCCTGTTTGGCCGATGTACCACTTGCCGCAAGACAGGGGTAGTGAGTACACCACTCCTTCAATGCATGGAACGTACTTCTTTCGGTGCTTGACTTTGCAGCCTCGCTCGCCCCTCGAACCAGGATTCACGGCTCTGCACAACCTAGCCAGTTTTTCTGGGGCAGAAAAAACCAGGTCTACGTCGCACCTGCTGGCTACTTTTTTGAGATTGTGGGTGACGCCGTGGATATAGGGAATAACGACGAAGTTTCGTTTCCCACGTCCCTTATCCTTTGTACGGTTTTGAGCATTATTTTCTGGGATCGTTCTGATTTCTCTGAGTAGACACTCAGCAACGGCGGTCAAAACGTACATCGGGAAACCAGCTTCTGTAAGGCGTTTAGTTTGCTTATTAAAGCTGGACAGAATTGTGTGACAGCAGGACTTTCGCAAAGCGTTTGTGTAGCAAGTCTTAGCAATAGCGCGCTTCACCACTTTCGAATGTGCTGAACCAAAAGGGAGGATTGGCTTGTTGGCGCGTGGCTCATAGGCCCAACACATCCAGTAGCCAGCAGGTGCGACGTAGACCTGGTTTTTTCTGCCCCAGAAAAACTGGCTAGGTTGTGCAGAGCCGTGAATCCTGGTTCGAGGGGCGAGCGAGGCTGCAAAGTCAAGCACCGAAAGAAGTACGTTCCATGCATTGAAGGAGTGGTGTACTCACTACCCCTGTCTTGCGGCAAGTGGTACATCGGCCAAACAGGCAGGTGTTTAAATGAGCGGCTGAAAGAGCACGCTCACAACGTCTCCTCTACAGTTTCGGGCCATCTCGGCATTCATTGCCGAGACTGCGGCTGTGTCCCTGATTTTCAGCTTTGTACCGTCATCAGGCGGCATCGGGACCAGTTGATACGTGAAATTTATGAGGCTTCAGAAATAGAAAGGCTGGGCAGTGCATGTGTCAGCAGGCCTTCGATTGCGCTATCATTAAAAGAAATAGATTTCCTTCGGCACGTTAGCACACGTGCTGCTCATGGTGCGTTGTGAAGATGACTATGTGGTTGTTAGGTGGATTCTGTATTGTTTGTTTTGTATTTTCTTCTTTTTTTTTGTTAGAAGCTGCCCAAGTATATATTGTGCGGTTCTGGCAAATAAATCTTGTTGTAAGTTCAGTGCCGCTGTCTGTCTCCTTCTTTTTCTTGTCTCTCGTTTTTGGCGCTGTTTTTTATGTGAATTCTATGTAAGAGCACCCCCCCCCCCCCCATTAACTCCGTGAGAGCAGCCCTCTCAGCCGCACTAGGGAGACCGGCTGCACAATCGGCCTTTATCGTGAACTGCGCTAGGGACATTGTTTCGCTATGTTGAGAAACCGGATTGAATGACAAATTGTGTCGGTTTGCAAACATCCTTGACTTGAAAGGTGCTACAGCCATGACTTTATTTTCCTTTGTTTTATCGCCGAATGTCGTCACGTACTCTTTTCTCCCGTTCTTTTACACCCACTTTCCCCTTCGCAAGTAGATGGTAGCAAAGAGGAGACTGTATTTCTTTTCTCCCACGCTTTTTTCTTTCTTTCTCTCACGAGAGACACCACATGAGCGGACACCACTTTCCGTAAACTCGAGCCCGAGTTGCGACACTCGGATATCAGAACGCTGCGCAGCTTTCGAGAGCACAAGTGCAAGCAGTAGGCGCGGCATACAGTGGGACTCGCCACGAGAAGAACACTTCCGTCAGCAATGGTCGATACGGAACTAAGAGTACACGCAGACTGTGAGCAAACACGCTGTTCAGAGATGGACGGCAACAGAAAAAAAAAACAAAAATTTCCGGGCGATGTAGGAAACAAGGGGAAAGCGGGGCCTCCCGAAATCCGAGAAGCGCGCTCGCGTGATGGTCTTCCACCCTGTCGCCCACCCTCCAGGGACGACGGTCGCCCGGGAAGAAAACATTCGTCCCAGCGCGGGCCGGCTGTTTTGCCGCCGCTGGCAGCGTTGGGGCGCAGCGCGAGCTGTGTTTGCCGATCGAATTAAGGCAACCGAGCAAAGAGACGACTCAATTCGCTCAACAGCGCGCGTGCCCTTACAGTGTATGCACGCGTAGTGAAATAAAAATACGCGACTTCGCGCACTTGTTGTCGAGCAGCACTTTACGGCACGGCCTAAATGAATCCGCCCCGAGCGGCTCACTGTATCATCCGAAAAGCTGGATGAGATCCAAATAAAGGTGCAAAATAAGATACCGCCGTTTCGGTAGTGTGAACAGAATCGATGAGAGGCCGGCCACACGAGAACGGACGCCTGTTTTACCGCTACAACTTAGTTCATGCAACGATATACCCTTGCAAAGTGATGACAAACACTATCATAAGTAGAATTGTGCCAGCGTCCAAGTTATTAAATAAGCAAGATACGAGTTGTGCTAAGGAAAACTAAAAATAGCGTTTACTAATGTCTTTATCACGCACCTGTGACGCGCTACGCCGAAACCCAGAAAGCAGGGCCACGTGCACTCTAAGAAGTAAAGGAGGAAAAGGGGTATCGAGGTCGCTCGTTTAGAGGAGTAACTAGCTTGCCACACCCATTGCCCCATTTTGGGAGTAACTGCGAAGGAGTAACCACGCTCTCGCGATTACTTTTCAAAGGAGCAACAGTTATCAAAAACAAAAATCAGGTTTTTGTTGCCTTAACCAGCCTTTAGAAGGGCGCGTGCTGGCATTTGATTAGATGAACAATCGATGTGCAAAGCATCGCATTCAGAAATAAATTTCGGGAAATTCGCAGCAAACACACGAGATACGAATTCACGACCACTTAGTCAGCATGCGCGTACACTAACCACTACACGGCACACCACGCTATACGGGATCGTCGGAAAGGGAACAGGCTTGTAGGGGCACCGATGGGTTGTTTGCACATGGCGCGAACATTCCTGAAGTTACTCCAAAAAAACGGGCGCTATATACTCCACAAGGATTGTATGCCCGTGTTCTCAGATTTTGGTGCACGTTGTGGTCGAAATTTCTGGAGCCCTCCACTATACGGCGTCTCTCATAATCATATGGTGGTTTTGGGACGTTAAACCCCACATATCAATCGATTATACTCCACAAGGAGGAAAGTGCCCCTCTTTAGCATGCCGTGAGCAATATTTTGTGCGGTTTCCGTTTTTATAGGAGGAGCAAAGACCCATTTTCGGGGGTAACTGCGCAGTTCCTCCACAAAAATTTTTAGAGTGTACTCGCAACAAACATTCGATGCAGGGTATTGTTCGCGGAAAGATGCATTCAGCAAATCCTGGGGCTGGGAATGTCAATAAAGAAGCCGTTTGGCCAATGACAAAGCGCGCTTAACAACGAGAAACTTTGTGAATTGTGATGTACGCTGCGAGATGGGCGTTCTCGCTCGCCGTAAAAACCGTTACTCCTAGAGAAACAGGCAGCGCCGTTCTGTTTCTGGTTTCAATACGCAAAAGTTTCACCACGTAAGTGCATCACTACGTAAAATGGGCATCGGAAGCGGGGCGCCACTTGCTCTTCCCAAGCCTCCCAAACAAATGGGGAGTACTAGGGACAGAATGAGCTCCAAGAATATCTTTATTATCGGCCTGTGGTACGTATCCCTCTCTATAGCGTACAGCAAAAACAGTGCGAGACATTTTATCGTCAACTCAAAGACGAGAAAGAAACGGGTGCGGTGACACAACTGGCAGAGAGCGAACTCGCGAGAAACGTAGACAAACAACGCCTACAAGACAGAGCAGCGCAAAATGGAAAACTGAGTGTATATATATAGAGCAAAAATAACTAATGTCCGCCGGGCGAAAGACACCATTTGTGGTCTCCGTGACTATCCGAGAGTATATGTGTCCCCTGCCAATTTGTGCGCGTCTATTTTGCTTCCAGAAAGGGCAAAACGATCGGAAAGACGGTTCCCTGTGATTCGAAAAGACGTCGAAGTATGAAATCAGAGAAAATGTTCATTAATAGAGTAACGAAACAATGAAAATCTTTACGGTCATCCAATTTTAGGAAGAGCGCTCAAATGAACAAACACGAAAACAATCGCGGGTAAATAAAATTCCGAGAACGAAATGAACGGATTCCTGAACTTTGATGGCAACCTCACCTCACCAGACTGTATCATTACACCGGACCGAACAGTCTTGCGTGTATCCGAAGACCAGTCGCGAAATGGCATTCCGCAAAAGCAATTTTTCTTCTCGGCGTTACCGAAAATTACACTCGTTAGGAACGGTCAACGAAAATACGTTGCGGTGGAAATGACTAGCACCAAACGACAAGGATACGAAGGAACAATTCGCAGCCTTCTTGTCAGCACTTGATGGTCAGTTTATTGTAACGCTCAGAGCTCGAACTGCAATACCGAGGAGCTCTTTGTGACTTAGGGCAGGGAAAGACGGGGTGCACTCGTTGAGAAAGGCAATAGCAGCCACTGAAAACAAGCGCCAGATCAATGCGAGGCGCTGAGAAAACGAGGCGCACGCCAAGAAACACAAGGCGTCCCCGAATCATGCCACGAACGAAAAACGAAAAACAATACCCTCAGAAGCGATCGACAGGAAAGAGAGGAAGAGAGAGAGAGATGTTCTCTTCGATAGACTTTCGCCTTTGCGTATATTTGTGTACGTATGCCGCGTGTATACGTTAATGCGCGTCTCTTTTTCCAGAGCGACACCGGTTGTTGATACGATCGGTCTTGGAAATGCGCCCATTCCGAGTGAGTTGAGGGCAAGTCGTCACCATGCGTGCGCCATTCGAGTGTGCACGCATGCACGTCACCGGGAAAGGCGTTGATTTATGGCGCGCCAGCATCCAGGAGTATACGAAATGGCGTCCTCAAGGGCCGATGCAGCTGCGCGAGCGGCGCATTTAGAAAGCAAGTGACGATCGGTGTCGGGAAACATTTCGAAGCATCAAGCTGCCAAAGAGTTGGGCGTCGACTGTTTCCAAACGAAAACCACGCAGTTACCACGACAACCATGTATTTAACGCAATTAACGTTTACCGGACGTTTGAAGACGTTTGACGGTACACGGTCAGCATTTGCACCATTTCCAAACTCGAAGCTTTCGTCGCACAGAACTCTCTCTCCTTCCTTCTTTGGAAGGACGCGCAAGAGACAAGCGGCTACGAGTATACGACGATAGTTCCTTGCGACGCGATAAGAAAGACTAGGCGAAACCAAGGACAAAGTGGCGAAATGACGGCACATAATGGCGACATTTCAGTTTTTTTTTTTCAGACAAAAGCTTGTTGACACGAGGTCGTGCTCATCGTGCAGGCGGCGGACAAAGCAGGGCGAGTAGAAGTTTAACCCAAGGCAACAGCGTCGGGCAACAACAGATTGGGGTCGCAGACGCATTCTCAGCACTCCTCCTCGGTTTCGTCGAGGTCTCCGCCTTCACCCTGCAGATTCCTCGAGCGAAGCCAGAAAGGCATCTCCCGCGACGAAAAGCAATTACGCAAGCCCGGAAAGTCAGCGAGTAATGGAGGAAACGGGGCAGCTCGCACGCTGCGAGACAAAACGGGACACGGCGCTCATTATACCAAAGCCTCCCTGCACTGCCATACAGTACTGGTGGATGCTGGGGCCAGCTTCCATCAATGGTAGATGCACGTTGGAAATTCTGTTCAGCGCTCGTGAACGGGCTCTGGACGGACGGTTTATTCGTTATAGAGCATCGGCACAGTGTAGTCACCGCTCAGGCTCTAAACTATCACTATATCAGCTACGAAACTTGCGAATAGGATCTCGAGGGACAATGGCGAAATCGGCGTCCGCCCTATTGCACACTTTTAGAGGAACAAAGCATAGGCGCGTGCAGCGGAACGATGAGGATGGGGAAAGCGACGGCGAGGGATGAGAACAGAGTTGAAAGAAAGAAGGAGTGCGGATCCGGCCGTCCACTTGAACGGAAGGCCACGCGCGACGAAGGATTCATCCCAGAAAAGCACTAAAAAAACTCGTGAGAGCCAAAGTGGCCGGCCCGTTGAAGCTGTCACTTCTCCTCCGTCACCCCTGCAGCGCGGAACGATGTTTTCTTCTTTTCGTGGCCCGTCCTGTAACGCACTTAACTTCGCTTATAGGTTGGAGACGAGAATAGGCCGCCTAGGGAGTGACGCCCGCTTTAGCATTCTTCCTCGGCGCTCTTTTTCGACGTTATCACGATTTTCTTCTCAAAGACCCTCTCGAGCGCGTGACAAAGACCAACGTGAAGCGAAGGGTAAGAATGGCGCCACCGCGGCCGTTGCTTAAGCAGCATGAACGCATTTTTAAGTAGAAGACGTGATAAGTCATCCCAGTAAAGAAGAAATGCAAATACACAAAAATACTGGGTGGGCAAGCTTCTGCGTACCGGAGCAGTAAGGAGCAATGCCTTACTAAAATTTCCCCCAGAATGAGCCTCTCTACAAGAGTTTGAGCGATCGTTTAACGCTTCGCTTTTAGGAGGTTCAATTGAGGAACGTTTGTAAGAGAACGTCCTGACGGCAATCGACTGACCTTGCCAACTACGTTTTAGACATCGCGATCGATCTGCGCCTGTAATAGCAAAACCGTTCAGATTAAGAACTAATTTGTCAATACGGACCATATGAAACTATGGTACTCATAAAACTTGGTGATAAGATCGGACTTAACCGTACTATATGCTTTCTAATATTACTGTTGTTAATACAAAATTAGTAGTACCGGGAATGCGTATCCAAAGTGATCTCACTCCTTAAACTGTGTCTGCGTTAACAGGTTCTGCATTGACACTCTATCATAAAATTTGTTCCCACTATAACAAAGTTTGAAATACTAGCACAAAGTCCAGAAAAGCGTTCGAAACTCTTTGCAAGACAGGTCAAGCGGTATTCGCAGCGTAATGCCAAATAACAAGAATGGAGATGCGAGACAGAGGCGAGTGCACGATTTTTTTTTTCCAGCGGCAGTAAAAAGGTGCAGCGGAGCGCCGGTCTCCCAAAATAGGAACCCTGGACGGACAGAGAAACGGGATGCACGGGAGCAGAAACGCGTTAAAGAACAGAAAGGAGGACAACCAAGAAAGAACAGGAAAGAACGAACAGCGGTGCGGCCGGCACAATGTGTTCAATCTGTCTCCGAGTGCCAGCAGCCTTGTCGGCGAGCGGAGGAGGTCAATGAGCCGCACCAAATGGGCGCTCCCCGCTCGCTCGTCCTCAGTGGATCTGGCGCATCTGCACCACCACCACCAGCGCCACGCTGGACACACGACGTCGGTTCGATGGCGTCGATGGCGGCAGGCCTCCTCGCCGCGATGGCCGTCGCACGGCCGCCCCGCCACTCGTAACCACACAGCCGTAGCCGATGGCGGTATCGAACAGCGCAATGGAGAGCGTGCAGAATAGAGCGACCATGCGCTAGTCGGCGTGCATAGCTAAAGCTTCTCGTTCGTAAGTTCTTTTTTCTATTGGATGGCAACCCTCACCCATGCATTACGAGTACAAAAGTACAGCTCTTAGGAAAACCTCAGTGAGGTCGAGGCTTGTTCGTTGGCGGCATCAGCGTGCGCCGTAGCCGTGATGACGATGTCAAAGACACCTAAAACGAGACACCTAAAACACTGCAGCGATCCCAGTTTTGTCCCGTACTCGTTAACCACTAATTATGGTAATGTGAGACAAAACCTCCCCCTTTACAAACGAAAGCCCGCCTCGGTGGGTCAGAGGCTAAGGTGCTCGGCTGCTGACTCAAAGGTCGCGGGTTCGATCCCGGCCAACGCGGTCGCGTTTCGGAGGAAGTGAAATGGTATAGAGAGGTCCGTGTACTCTGCCATGCATCAGTGCACGTTAAAGAAATTTTAAAGAAATTTCCGGAGCCGTTCACTATACGGCATCCCTCAATCACATTGCGCTTTTGGGACGTAATACCCCAGATTATTATTATTATTATTATTATTATTATTATTATTATTATTATTATTATTATTCAGAAAAACACCGGTTCATGAATCCCTAAATTTAGATCGACGAAGCACCTTTTAACAAGGAGGAACGGGGGAAAAGTTTGAAAAAAAAAAGAGGTAATTGTCGGGTGAAGACATGCATTTCCGTAGTTAGTGATTACACGAACGATACACCTTGTTTGGTTCGTGAAATGAATGCAACTGATTTTTTGGAGGCATTCGTATAATATTATTTGTATTTGTCGAACAACTTTTGACGTTATTGTTATAACTTTTTTAACTTTTGTATTTGAGTACAAATACAAAATGGCGAGAGCTCTGCATGGGCTACACTATTTAAAAAATAAACAAATAATTGAACGGAGCAGTCACAGTACACACCAGTTCAATTAACAAAAGTACATTCACGTGGAGGCAAACTTAACTTTGCGTGCACGCTTTAAACAACACGATTGAAGGAATTTATTACTTTTGTAGGCCCGCGCGATGAGAGCGGCGACACAGAGGAATTAAAGCCGGCTCCTAAAGGGGTGATCTGCTTCGAAAAAAAAAAAGTCACACATATCCTCAGAACTAAAATTACCATCGTAAGCTAAATGCACGGCCGAAGCCGTGGTAATGTATGGGCGCGAGTCATGAACCTGGCGGTGGAAATACAACTACATCTATATATGAGCCACAAAGTGCTGGCACAGACAAATATAATGGCTGTAAGAGACACCAAAGCGCAAAGCAATTTCAAAGCTAAAGCATTGAAACTAAATCTCACCTTGGTCATGTCATGCGAGCCACTAATCCGACAGGTCAAAAAGGTGCTTGCCAAAGCGTATGGAAATGTATATATGAGAGGAAACGAGTTCATCCAGGCAAAAAAAAAAAAAACAGATGATATTCTCGAACCAACACGGAAACGTCTGGGCGATATTAAACACCTTCTTTTACACATCTTGTTGTAGACAGTCGGCATCAATACGAATGCAGTTAACTACAACAATAAACAATAAACTAACGTATTTCACGCATTATCTTGCTTCCATGCCACTAACACACACTGCTTTTTTTTGTCAATGATCAATGTGCGTAGTGCTCTTTGCGTGTTTCGATTAGACTAGAATTGCCGGTTTTATTGTATATTTACGTAGTTATTTGTAACGAGAATTACTGCTGCTTTACGAATCGTGGGCCGTGTTACTGATTGCGCGCACTTGTGACAATCTGTAAGCTTACTGCATTATTGCTTCCCTGTGTACCGCGAACCGTGTTACTGGACGCGTGTAAACTTTGTGTTCAAACTCTGCACTGTACCACTCCTGCCTTGGCTGCCAAAGGGTGGCTGGCAGTATTGAAGAAGTAAATAAAAAAACGATCATCCCGTCTAAAGTACCTCGTTGGCGCAGTATACGCCAACGAAGTGCTCAAGAAGGGAAAAAAAAAGGGGGGGGGGACGGGAGGCGGTTAGATTGAATTTCAAGTAATGTACGAAACGTCGCAATGCTAAAATTATGGCGCCTACGCGCACCACATGATTACAGTTTCACCTTATTACAATTTCGGTGGCACCCTCGAGGATTTCTTCGTAATAGGAAAACCGCCGCACGTCACCGTTCACTTGCAAATGAAAATCACTCTGGAAAAGGGCGCTGCCGCGCTAATAAAAAAAAAGCGAACAGAGCCGAGGCAGAGCACCCGTTCTCAAGGACCTGCAATTCTCACGCTCCCCAAGCTAATCAAGCAGTCAACGGCGCACGTGGGGAATGTTGAGCTTATTCCACGGCCGAACATTAATAAAGACGTCAAGTTTCCATCCTCTCGTTCGGAGACGTATTATCACGCCACGGCATAACACAAACTGCTGTCGCACGTGTAACGAAACGGTTGCGAGATTGAAATAACTATCTCAAGGTTCGGCTCATCTTTTAGTCCCCTCAACAGAAGCGCATTCGCGTATAAGCGCAGCTAGGACTAACTATCTGATTTCTACTTACGTGACAGCTCAGACACACCCGGAAGAAAATAAAGCGATAAAGAATGTCTTGCATCCTGTGACATCTGCCTATAGCGGAACATGAATGGTCTTCAAGAAACGAAGGTTACTGGTATTTAAATACCCATTGCGAATCTTGCGAAACGTGAACCATGACTTGACGATATTTCACGTACTAAAAAATAAAAGGTGTTGGGACGAAAACTACCGAAAGCTTGTCACGTTAAAAAAAAGAAAATGGAAAGTGCAAGCGACATATGAGTTTAAGTAGAGAGAGAGGAAAATATTTTATTTCACACAGTGGGCCGGCAGTTTGGTATTGGTGGCGGCCCCGAATCCCTAGACTCGGGTTTGCTCGGCCTGCCGCACTGCCCAGAGCTGGTCGTTCAGCTCTGAGCTTTGGAGCTGTTTTTTTTTTCTCTCTCTCTATGTTGAGTTAATGAAGCTACTGCAAGCATGCACGTTTGGTTGTCATGTTGTGGCATCATAAGCATGCGCACAGCGGGAAGGAAGATGAGGAGGTAAGGTCTGCAAGATATTTGACAAAAGGACGAGGGCGCTGCAGCAAGCTTCCCCCCCCCCCCTAAAGAGAAATTCTGACCACACCTACGTGTGGCATTGTTTTCGAGAACGTCTCACGTGATGTAAACGTTATACACCACTCGAACGGTCTCTCCTCAATCGTCTGCCGCTTCGTTTTTTTGAGCTAAAATGCCTAACGCTTGTCGAAGTGTAAATGTAGCACTGTAGCGGTTGTACACGTGGAACATATAGCATTTCTAGCATTTCGGCAGCACTTTTACCCGGTGCGTGGCAGGAGGTGATCTAAATTGCGCTCACAGAAAAGCGTTTCGCACGAAATACAAAACGAGACAGAGCACACGCGAAAAGAGGAGAAAGTAGAATGAACGCGGCGTTATCCAAATGGCTGTTCATTGGAGTCGTCCCTTCAGAAGCGTCGACAAACGAGTATTTTGTGTAGTTTCTAAAGCCACCCGCTTTTCTCTACTCTTCGACGCACAGAGGTCGTCGGAGCAGCAAACGGACAACACTTCAAAACGCGCTGGTCATCCGGTAAACGCGTCCGCGTATGGCCAACGGTCCGAAAAAGCCGCACCTCTGAAAGCGCGGCGAAGAAATGTTTCGGCGCTATAGAACCCCGAGCTTTTAAGGGCGAGCAAAATATAAACAAAAAAAGAAAGAAAACAAACGCACACCGACGCACCAACATGGTCGCGACAGGACTTGCCGAGTCCCTTTAGCGAAAAAAAAAAACTAAAAGGAAAAAGAGGCAGGCAATAAAGATGTCGACCAGCAGGGAAATGTGGGGTGGGTGGGAAAGAATGCAGTGGACGCGGCCGATGATCTCGTTCAATATTTAAGGACAACACAGAGTCCAGCGGCTGTTGGCGGCGGCGTGTCATGCGTCGGGCCTTTCTGCTCGCGACACGTGATGTTTGCGCTGCACAGGCCCGGGCAAACAAGCGCGAGGAGAGAACACAAGCGACCGCGTTCCAGCATTTCTTTTCTCACCGGCTCCCACAGCGTCAACGACGGCTCAAACGACTGTAGTCACGTGTCTCACATGCAAATACCACGCACGCCATATATGGCGTGCGTGGTATTTGCATCACGTATGGTATTTTCATCACGTGATGGTATTGCCATCACGTACTCGGTATATTGAGTACATGACGAAGTCACAGCAAGGACAGCGACGCGAATTCAAACCAATGAAACTGGAAGGAAGGGGACGAGGTTAATAAGCACAATGCATATTAAATTAACTCGGTAAATCTGTCGACGCCCACGCCGGCGCTATAATCCCGAGTGATTCAATGCTTCGCACTGAGAAAACTTGTGCGTCCATAGTATGTGTTAATGTGGGGAAAGATGAAACGTTGTTGAGTTGCTTCGGTGCCAGCTATATGATGGCGCGTTCTGTAACTGCGCGCCTAAAGCGTGCGACTATACACTGTGCGAACTTAGTCACGCTCAAGTCCACCTCCTTCTCGTCCTTCAACAGAAAGAGAGAGAGAAGGAAGAAGGAGAGAGAAACGCGTGATTGATTGATTGATTGATTGATATGTGGGGTTTAACGTCCCAAAACCACTATATGATTACGAGAGACGCCGTAGTGGAGGGCTCCGGAAATTTTGATCACCTGGGGTTCTCTGACCACCTGGGAGAGAGAGACGCGTGATCGGTACAAGTATATGCACCACGCCCCCATAGACTGATTGAGTGGGCTTTCTTTCGTCGCAGTGGAGAGCGAGCTAGCACATAGCAAACGTCAGTGCAGCCATGAAACGAAAAGCCAGAGTGCACACAAACAGTCGAAGGGAACGTTTACTGTTTCGTTTGAAGACAGCAGCCAATCATCGCCTTATCGTTATTGTTCAAACTCCTGCAAAACACCACCTTTTCCGTTAAGCTGGTGTATTGACGCAGAATTCTTGAAAACGCTGAATGGGGCAACGTCTAAAATTTCTGTGCATGAGCCGTTTTCGTCGACGCACAGAAAATCAATACACACAGAGCGACCCCTGTGCAGCTTAGCTGAAAAACAGAAAGGTAATAAGCGGCGCTGTATTTGTACCGCGTTAGTACGCTCATTTTCGAGTATTTTCCGGTTTGATCACACACACACACACACACACACACACACATATATATATATATATATATATATATATATATATATATATATATATATATATATATATATATATATATATATATATATATATTATATATATCTATATATATATATATATATATATATATATATGTATATATATATATATATCCCCAAACGAAATAGCTATCCAGCTCCGACAGGATCGCGCATGTGTTTGCAAACGACGCAAAATACTACGGCGAATGACACAGTGTGGGCGATTCAGAGCACAGTGCAGCGACATCCGCAGGGCAAACAAGCGATCGGAGACGGCGTACCGCGGTGCAGTTAATCTCACAAGCCCACTCGAAATCCCCGCGGTCAACAGGTTCCGCAAACCGCAATCCCATCGCTCGGGCAGAGGAGAGAAACGGGAAGGAACGATAACACGCCAAAGAAGAAGAAGAAAAAGGCGGTGATGGTTCCGGAAAGTCGGCCCAAAGTTACGGCCACGCATTCGTGTCGTGTTTGCCTGCGCACGGAGCAGATGTGCAGGGGATAAACTAAAGCAAGCAAAAGCGGTATCAACAGCCGCCAGCGACATTGCCGCTGGGAGCGCACCAAAGCGGGAAAGGAAGGAAGGAATCCCAGGGAAGGGCGCCGAGGCGCCGACGCACGCTGGGACAACATCCGGGACACGCGCAGTGTTGTTTATCCCAAGACATATAGAACTTGGAATTGGGTTCGCCAGAACAGCCGGACTGGAAGCGATTCCCCGGAGTCTATAGCATGGTCGGCCTAGTGTGCTTTTCCCTCGCTCCCGTCGCACCTCGTCGTCTAGGGAAGACATCCACAGCAGCGACCAACCACGCCTTGAAGAAGCGAGCGCGCACAGCCTCCCTGGAAAGGTGCACTAAAGAAAGAACCCGGATGCCAACTTGCTGGTTGTGTGGGTGGTGCGCACAGCTTGTATGACAGGCAAACGCTTCCGCATAGACGATGTTACGGAGGAGACACAGGCGCCGCACCTCGGGCTATTAAGCGAGTGTTTTCTAATTTTTGCATAACGTTATACGTGAACGGATAAGGTATAGTGGAACGTCGAGTGCATCAACCTTAATCGTTTTCATGCGTATATACGTCCATCGTAGCACCGTTAGTTTAGTTGCCCAACACAGAAAACAGGCAAGTTTTCAACGCCCATTTTGGTGGTACCGAAAACAAACCTTAAAACAGCCCATAAGTAAAAAAAAAAACAAGGTGAATAGCAGAACAGAAGCAAACAGTTACACCGTAGTTCAAATAGTAGCGATTAGCGCTAATAAAGAAATGAACCATTAAGCGATTAACTCTTCACAGTCTCTCAACAGTTTTTTTTTTTGAAGGACTCTGCACTTACAAAAAGGTAACCCCGACTTTTTTTTTCTCTCAGAAAGCGTGTTCGCAGCGACGAGAATAACTAGATTCGACATAATTAAGCGACTATTCGTACACATACCAGTGCCTTAATTAGCAAGAAAGCACAGGTATGAATTCCTTTGACATAGGTATCACCTTTGAGATGTAACTGTGGACGAAATCTCTTGCATTTTCTTTACAATGAGGACCAACAAACGAAGTCTAGACTACTTAACGGTTAACGATATTTTGAGTGTCCTACATCGAGTAAAAGTGCAGAGGACAAATGATTACACAGATCGTAAACCACACGATCACAATATAGGAAGCGGAGTTGATCAAGGATCCGTTTTCTTTTTGTTATATAGAACTTACTGAAACAAACAAGAAAGGAATCATTCAACTTAAGCATAACATATATTAATTGTAGTGTATCGTAATTACAACACCAGACTTCAATACTACAAATAATGTCTCCTATGCTTTCACTGGGTTGAGTGCCTGTTTGAATTGCATACGGGCCTAACATCAGACATAATACGTTTAAACAATAACCGAATTTATATGAATCAATCAGCTTTCAGAAGACACTGAAACTTATTAATTCATATATCTGCGCGCTCTAAAACATCTCTTAAACGCAGCAGCGCTTTTAGGGCGCGCCTCATGCCAGCAGCTCAAACTGTACAATGTGGACGCCCCTTAAAATATTCGATATCGGCACAGCGCCTTTCATGACCCACTGAAGCAAGCGAGATATCGAGAAGTGTTCAGGCGAAGGAAATGACGGTAGGCTGGGGAAAAAGACAGGACGAAGCCAAGAACGAAGCTAAGAACGAGACGCGGGAGCCAGCGCGGAGTAAACAACGGAGCCGACGGGAGCGAAGCCCTAAATCGCGAAGCCGAGGAAAATCGACAGCTTCGAGAGGGGAGGGGGGGGGGGCTGCGGCCGTAATCCCGATTTTTCTCTCGCCGCGCAAGAAGCGTCACTTTCGACGCCTTCTACTACCGACGCCTCTTCTCGCGTCCTCGCTGTCTTCGCTCGCAATCTGTCTCCAGACCGGGCCTTGTTTATCCCTCGAATCCCCACAATGTGAGGCCTTGCCCTGCCATCTGTTGTTCGCCTCACTTTTCTCTCCCACCTCCACTTCATCGCCAACAGTAATACAGCGCAAGCAGCGAGGAACTCCAACTTTGGCTCTCCAACGCCGACGGAAGGCCAAGCCGTAGCAGCAACAGCGCGAGCTCGAGGCCTGCTGCGTCTCAAGTCACCGGCGCAAGAAAATAGAAAAAACAAAGCACACCGGAAGCGAGCGAGTCGGACTTTTGTGATCTTAGCGACTCTCGGCGCCTTAGGAAGAGATTAGCGAGTGATGAAAACTCGGAGAGATTTACCTCCCACCTGTGAGAACAAAACAAAACAAAGACTCTTTCTAAACAAAGAATCCCACCCGAAGATTCTCGCAATAATGTCTGACTGTGGCCCACCGCAGCACTCGTCGATCCACCGCTTAGCGCCTTCCGAAACAGCGATCGATGCTTCAATGGTCGAAGGTCCCATAGATATATGGTGCTTCGTGCTGAATCCTTCTCGCGGTAAAGCAACTTGAGAGACGGGAGAGAAATTCTCCTGTCATGGCTCAAGACAGATTCACAAGGAAGACAAAACCATAGGGCAAGACGCTGAAGGCGAGCAGGTCAGTGCCTTGTCCTCTGATCTTCCCTTTCTTGTGATTACATCCCTGCTTTAAACTATGGACCTTAACCAATTACCCATTAGTTTTACAATCCCATCACAGTTCCAATATACAGGTGAAGTGAACAGATGTGACAATATAGTCCGAGGCTCATAGAGTTTCTTATAGATATACCAGAGGGAACTCTAGCGCTAGTGTTTATGGGAGCTGCAACGCACGGCGCTTTAGCCAAAATTCGAATGGGGTAGTAGACAAATTTGCCCAGTCTTCGTATTTCATCTCCGTTTGGCTTCACCTGGTTTCGAGCCACTTTGTCACGAGACGACAATCAACAGTGGTCCTTCCCCACCTTAAGCTTTCAGGCTCACCAATTCAAATCGGCTCACGAAATTCACAACAGTCCATTCTTTTATTCAAAACGAAACCAAAACACGGCAAAGAACAATGCCACAATGTGTTCGAAGCCCGCAAGCACGATGACTAGGCAAATTTGTGTATTACCCATCGTTGCCAAGGTGGCTGAACGATTGCAGCGCCATAGTCTCCTGAAGTTAATTTTAGGAAACTTTATATACGGTCCCACCCACGGTCGTGTAGAAACAGTGCGGTGAATCAACACTTTTTACCGCAAAACTGTCGTAAATCTATAGAAAGAACAACTTAACATAACTGATTTTTTCCTAGTCTGGCTTACTGAAGCAACTGAAGCCACTTACTGGAGCCATTTTAGCAGAATACAAAAACGAAAACAAAAGAATGCAGCACCAAAACGCCCATGGTGTCGGTTCTGTGTTTCTCTTTTTTTGTACTAAAAGAAAGCATATCTAAAAAATAATCTCCTCACAGGTTAGTGCTGGCTCGAAACCGAATCTTATCCGGCTCGGAGTTTATTATAAGAGGTCCCAAGAAACCAGGACATGCAAAAAAACACAAAGGATCGCCCGATGTCGTCTGTTCGATAATGTTCAGGGACGTGCAATCATGGACACCGGTCTAAAATAAAGCTACTAGTATAGACTCGTTGCAAATTCAACCATTTGATTAGATTTGTCAGTCACTTCAATAGATTCCTGGAGCCCAAAAGTCACACTTCAACAAATAGAAACACGAAACTATAGCAGCTTATCTCGAAGTCAGTCACGTTCCTTTTCGCGTCACGAGGCTATTTTCGACGTCCCGTTTTCAAAGAACACATTAAGACGCCAAAGAGTTTAAAAGGTACAGACTTTGAATTGAAGCATTGCAAAGCAAGCGCGTTATTCAAGAAAACACCGCAGTATCGTAAGGAATGGCCCATAGCAGTAACAAATGCAAAGCAGGCGATGAAAAGCACGAAGAAATAGTAAACGCCCATGTAGCATCACAGTGAACAAAAAAATATCTATCGTGGTGTGACAGCGACGGGAAAAATAATTGCGCTGTTGCGAAACAAACACAAAAATAAATAAAATGCAAAAAAGGGAATTCAGCTTCGTAAAACAGAGGGGATAAAGATACCTTTGTGACTTTTTTTTTCAAACTCTAAAACCTAAACCGCTTTATTGTGCACGCCTCGATAATAAGCTCAACGAGTGTCTTACAATCGCCCAGCAAGGAAGGTCTCAAACTGTCACAGCAACGACTGCTAAAAAATAATAAAAGAGCAAGAAAACGGAAAACAATGAGCGAACGAGAGAGCAACACGCAAGCAAAGGCATCGGTAAAGCGCCTCAATATGATAATCTCGCTTGCTTCGTATCTGTGCTGAACTATGCCGACCTCTTTTGTTTCTATTCGGGGTGTCGAAAATGTACGCGCGTACACTGAAAAATGATTCCTTTTCACGTCAGCGCGGCAGCCGAGCAATCGTTAACATATCAATTTCGCCCGTAGATCAATTTTTCATGCAAATGAAACTACGCTCGGATGACCCTGCAAGTCACCCGAAGGAGTGGGGCGGGTTTCCTAAAAACGAAACAAAACCAGAACGCGCATTCAATTCAGCTCTCCTTTCTACATGAAGGGATGACAGGGCTAAGCGTATACAAAATGCCAACAGGACACCTCTGAGCGCTACAGCAGGTCCTGACTTTCGCTTGTCACAGCGTGGCACAGTATTTCCTTCCAGTCACTCTCTAACGGTCGGCCTATGAAGAGGAACGACTTTCGTTGTCATATTGCAGTGAAAGACACCTGCGTTGAAGTACGATCATGGCGACACCACACCAGCGATTACAAAAAAAAAAAGGAATCCCGGCTGCAGCGGCTGCATTTCCGATGGAGGCGGAAATGTCGAGGCCCGTGTGCTCAGATTTGGGTGCACGTTAAAGAACCCCAGGTGGTCAAAATTTCCGGAGCCCTCCACTACGGCGTCTCTCATAATCATATGGTGGTTTTGGGACGTTAAACCCCACAAATCAATCAATTACAAAAAGGAAGAAAGAAACAAAGAGAGAAAGAAAAACAGAAAGAAAGAAAGAAAAAACAAAAGCCATTCGATCGATTTTTTTTTACGACAGCATTAAGAAAAGCACGAAGACCGCTTCGCATTTACTATGGCGTGTGTGCGATTAAAACACCAAACAACAAGATACTGGAGTTTCAACGACGGCATAGGCTCACTATAGTAACAATATTGTTTTGGTTTAGCGCCCGAAAACCACGATATCATATATGATAGACGCCGTTGAGAAGGGCTGCGTAAATTTCGATCAAATAGTGTTCTTTGACGTGCACGTAAATCTAAGAACATAAGGCACTTTAGCACCCATAAAATGCGTACGGTCACTCGACAGAAGTCTTGAAGACAGCGTGTTTCTAAATGATATCAGCGTAATCAGCATCGGTTTAATAATGCGGGATTGAAAAGCGTCGTGTAGGCTGCCGCACTATCATATGAAGTTTTTCATTTAGTCAGGGCACAAACAACGCTGCGGCCTAATGCGCAGGTACGAGAGGTAGGAAAATAAGAATAAAAAAAGCGAAGCTAAATAGGGACGTTAACCAAAAGCGTGTCCGGTAAGCCACGTTCCTATTCACATCACCATTGACATTTTGTGAAAGAACAAAAAAAAACAAAATTATCAGAAGAGAGAAAGAGATGCAACGAAAGGAAGGGAGGTTAAGCACACGCACGTCCCATTTGCCCCCCTGCACTGGGGGAAGGAACGAAGGGGAGAAAAGATATAGGAGAGAGGAAAGAAAGATGCACATAATCACGAGCACACTCGGGGGAGCACACGCAGTCTATACAGGTGATTGATTGATTGATATGTGGGGTTTAACGTCCCAAAACCACTATATGATTATGAGAGACGCCGCAATGGAGGGCTCCAGCAATTTCGACCACCTGGGGTTCTTTAACGTGCACCCAAATCAGAGCACACGGGCCTACAACATTTCCGCCTCCATCGGAAATGCAAGTCTATACAGGTGGTCGCTCAGGTTCGTTGTCTTCAAATACTGAAGCAGCACCTTAGTCGCTTTCTGCGCTATTGAAGCACACGCCCAAGGTCTCATAATCTTCTGCACAGAGAATGGTCTCGAGTCCAGTTAGTTCAAAACTATCCGGAACTGGCATCGCTGGGTGTCGTAGCAAGCGCAGCTGCACAGGACGTGTTCGATAGTCTCTTCAGCTCCGCAGGAGTCGCACGTAGATGTTTCTGCCATACCGATGCAAAAGGAGCACGCCTTTGTGAATGCAACACCCAACCAAACGCAGCATAACAGTGTCGCGTCGGAGCGGAAAAGTTGCGATGGTAGCTGTAGCTTGAGCGAAGGATCCAGTTCATATTAGCGACACTCTTGGAAGCTGGTAGACAACCGAAACGTCTATGTAAGATCTCGAGCTAGCAAGTTAAGTTGTCTTGCCACATCAGTCTTTGATCGGAAATGTTGTAGGCCCGTGTATTCAGATTCGGATGCACGTTAAAGAACCCCAGGTGGTCGAAATTTCCGGAGCCCTCCACTACGGCGTCTCTCATAATCATATGGTGGTTTTGGGACGTTAAACACCACATATCAATCAATCAATCAATCAATCAATCAATCAGTCCTTGATAGCGTAATAGAGATTATACACTTGTGTTTTTTATGGGCTGAGCGTAAAATTATTAGAAGAGGAGAAAAACAGGAGGGAAAAGAAAGGCAGGAATGTTACCCAGTCTAGAACTAT
Source organism: Rhipicephalus annulatus (assembly GCA_013436015.1). NCBI lineage: Eukaryota > Metazoa > Arthropoda > Arachnida > Ixodida > Ixodidae > Rhipicephalus > Rhipicephalus annulatus. The sequence goes on from WOVY01005025.1 coordinate 215,536, forward strand.
ACGGTATGCTACTCTACTCAAGAAACAGGGGTGATGGAGTTTCACCAGAAGAAATAACAATTGAAATAATGACCTGCCCGTGACTCATCTGCTGCTTCGTTGGCAGTCATGAAGAATCGGCCGGAGGAAAGAGCCAAATACCGGTTCTACCATTTTATTAAGCATTATCAAAACCAGGTAAAAAAATAAAACTGCGAGAAATAATGTTTGCGCTTCGCAGTTAACGCTCATTAAATTCCGTTAATTTCTTTTTGTAGTAGACTACTAAGCAAGCCATGAACATAACATTAACACTTTCCATTTAGCTGTGCGACGAGTGCATTATTGGCAAAAAAAAAAAAAACGAGTGTACGTCTGTAGAACAGTCAGGCCTAAGGGCGGTCTCTCGCAGGCTCTGTATCTCTCTCAGACACACATACGCGGACACATTAGCCCACTGAGACACCACTGATCACAGGGACACCACCACTGTCTACTTGAACAAGACTACGTGGTCTACTCACACAAAAAAGTGTCATAGTTAATACGCCGCATCTACAACGGCTCAAGAAAAAAAACAGATGAGCAAATCTGGAGGAAAAACAATTATACTAACGGGGACAGTGTGATGGAACTTGAAGCGCGAAGAGAAAGCGAAATGGTCAGGTGAAAGCAAAAACAAACACGTCACAGTTCACACGGTTGCGGAGGAGGTTGGGTAAGTGAAAGCGAAATGGAAGCCAGGCGACAAAGACTGATCCCAGCTTCGCTGCCACTTCAGTGTCCATTAGCACAGGTCGTCCTTTTGACATCATCAGGCTACCAGGTGCACCTCTTTCTCAACTCTGTAGGATTGAGATCCTTTCCTGCAGCGATAGGCAGGTGTAAATTCGTACGCTTCGAAAACCTGCACGACTGGCACGAAACGCGAGCTAGAACCGATAACCAAGTTTGACAGAAGAAAGACTGGCACGTCAAAAATCTAGTCTCAAAGAGCACAACGCACACTCGCCGTATGTGGAGCAACAATAGCTCGAGTACCAGCTAAGAAACAGAAGTAAAATGAACACGCACATAAAATGGCGGTAAGAAATAAAGACTGGAAAAGAGAATGGGAAGGCCACGAGCAAAACAAGATCCCGAGCAGGCTGCCCATCAATTTCGGGAATGGAAGTTGCCCGTGAAAGGGATCGGCCCTCCTTTATTGCTTGAGCGTTTCACCGATACTCCCTCTTCTTCCTTCTCCTCACCATTCCACCTTTTGTCTTTTGCTGTCCCTTCCGTTTTCGAAGGATCGCCTTACAAGCAAGAAATGACGAAATTCTTTATTGTAAGAGAGACGTGGATAAGACAGGTTTTCTGTGAAGCGCAACTTCTCTCCCCTGCCTCTTCTGTCCAGAACCTTTTCTTCCACCTTCATTTGTTTCCTTTTTTATTTTTTTATTTTTTATTTTTATTTTCTATGAAGCGCAACTTCTCTCCCCTGCCTCTTCTGTCCAGAACCTTTTCTTCCACCTTCATTTGTTTCCTTTTTTATTTTTTTATCGCGCACAGTTGTGAGCACAACAGCGCCGTAGGAAGGGCGAAAAATTGCATCAACAGAAAAAATGAAAAGAAAACGGTATGAAGAGCAACATTAAGAGACAATTTCATGTAGACAAATATAAAACATAACACCTCAAATAATTTACACCGCAGACCTTCATTTCAGCGTAAACTCTACTACACGAACACAAACAGAATTAGCACGCTTTTCTAGAAAGCAAAATGGAACATGCAGCTGTCGTTGACCACTTGCAGACGAAAAGGATTTCAACAGGTGTGTTCTCTGACACACCGCTTAGGACCAAAGCAATGTACGTCAGCATTTTTTTTTTTTCACTAAGCCCTTCTTCACTGGACGTTTCTTGCACCTTGGCTACCAGATAAATACAAGACTGGGCAGCGAAACCGAGCAAAACGTAGAGAAAAAAGAAATCGACAAAAATAAATCGTGGGGTGCCATAAAGAGGCAAAACAGGGAGTCGTGTAATAACGTGAACCCTTCCGTGTGCACCCGGTGCAAGGTTTAGGGGGCGTGTACCAGAGATTCTTAGGCGCTGTAGGCTTCTTGCACGGAGCACGCTAGCCCCTCCTGACACCTCGGTTAAATTAACTCCGTCTTTCTCTTTATTTTCTTTCTCGTCGTTCCTCTGCCCGATTCTCGCTTCATCGCAGGTGGCCGCAAGGGCGCTCACGAAAAAAAAAAAAGAAGCTCGTCCACCACTTCCATTAATTAGTGACGCTGTTCGCTCCCTTGCTGAGCCCACTGTGCCCTTCCCGATGTCCTCCGCGCGCGCTAATATAGAAAGAAAGCTCGGACACTTCCGATATTAGAGAAGACGCATTAGCAGCCCTCTCCTTTCAGCGGACGTCCACCACTATGGCCACCTGTGTTGTACGGGTCATGGCACCACCGCTCCAATTACAGAGCCAGGTTGGGAAGATACGACGTACGCTGTTTTCGCACGGTATGTTTTAGGGGCGAAGCTCCTCTGAGTCAAACCTTGTCCTGCGTCAGGCGTAACCAGCAGTATCAGACAAACAGACAGACGGACGGGCGCACGTATGGATGAACGGATGGACAAAGACATGGACGGAAGCACGGACGGAAGCACGGACGGAAGCACGGACGGACGGACGGACCGACCGACCGACCGACAGAGAGACAGACAGACAGACATAATAATCATGACATGAAAGCCATCTACAGCATAGTTTACCTCCCCCTTCTAACGCTGTGCTGATTTAAAATTGACATATCAACCTTCCTCATTCGTACTTCGCATATCATTGATTCCCGCTGTACGTGGGATCTGCCATTTTTTTTTTTCGAACGTCCCGGCTAATGCATGAACCTTTGATAAAACATTCTCCGCGTTAGAAATACAATAAACACTGAACGACGCTGTAATATCTAACTGTCGTCATTCAGTAACCCTTTGCTACCAATCAACGATTGGGAGTAGCACTTGTCTTAGTATTCCTTGATTGTGCCAGTTGTCATTTGTTGCGCTTGCATTTTATTTAACTGCCAAGCAAACCGGATCTCTCTATCTCTCTCATTTACTGCCGAGCCATTCTGCTCGAAAAGCATGAGTCCGAAAGCAATCGTTCCGAGAGTGTGCCGTATTTTTTGTGAACCGCTGTGATCGTTACGAGGACTCTCCGTACGAAATGACGCTTGGTATACAGTATAATAATTGATTCCGTGATCGGCAAACCGACTAACCGAAAGTGCGCGTAAGACTCGCAGGCCATCGACGAAGGAAACGTACGGCGTCGCCGTGATGTTTATCAAGGAGCCTGAAAAACGGCCGGACCGGTGGGGCGAAAACGGAGCCGCATACGGCAGTTAACGCGTAAAAAGGTGAAAGAGGCTTTAACAAAAAGTGGAAAAAATAAAGGAAGCAGTGAAAAGTAAAGCAATGCAGCGTCCGGGCAGCAAAAAGAGATATATAACGGGCACGAGGAAGGGGGGCATCCGCTAAGGAGCTGGGCGTACAGCGCAGTCACGGCAGCAGCGCACGCTCCGACGGCTTGAGCTCCCGCGGGACCCATCCGTCAGGGTCGGCCCGAAGGCCTATACCGGGGACCGCCAAGACTACCGCGCACTTTTGCGGGCCGCCAGCCAATTTGGCATGACGACGACGACGACGCCCACTACGCCCGCTCACAGAAAATCACGCACGCACGCACGCACGCACGCACTCGTGCACGCATACGGAAAGAACTATACGCCATCAACACATGGCCGACCAGAGGCACCGACGTCTGTCTTCGCCGTAGTCGCACGATGAAAACTGAGCAGCGACAGCATAGACGCTGCACAAATGGGCGTCGCACCGCATCAGATGGAGGGAAATTCGGTTATGCGCAACAGCGGTACACGTGGAGCCGATTCCCAATCACTGCACACAACGCGAAAGGCACGGATATGAAGTGCTATTCGAGGACACTTTCCGGTCCGATCATATATCTGATTCTTGTGCAATGGACGTCTCTCAAGTTTTAACTTCCAGCTCCAACGACCAACACATCTTGCGTCTGCGAAATATTCAAGGAGTTATAAGGCGATATCGGCACACCATTAAAATATATACGCAGCTATGGAAACAGTGCCCATTTTCTTCGTGGGCAAGATAAAGGGGAGACAGCGGCTCAGCGTTTTTAGAAGACAGTTCGGCAGGGTCATCCTGTCACAGTGGTGAATAACGCCTGAACACTACACAGGAGAAAGAGAGAAAATGTGAGAGGCCCGCAATGGGAAAGTGTGCTTCCTATTGTTTAACGCGTCTAAAGCAGGGCACACAACCGTTTCTCTTATTCATCGCTTTCCGGAATACGGCCGCCGCGGATTTGTGGCGACGTGCTACGCAGGCGAACCAACGCAAGCGGAAAGCCGACAAAGAGGCGTAACCTCTATAACTGCGGTGAATCTCTCCCAAGGGATACTCAATGGTACACCGCTACAGCCATGACACCACAAAATCAAAGCTGTCACACAGTGCCGGCAGTAATCATTTTAGAATGACGTCATGAGGGTTCACTGCCGATGAAGGCGATAAAGGCACTGCTCATACTTTAGACAAGGCTTGCACCGGTGATTATACACCAATGGCGGTACTGTGACTGCGAGAGTGTGACTATGGGCGTGTGTGCTCCCCCTCCCGTATTTCTCTCTCTCTCTCCTTATCTTTCAAAGTCGCTTATCCCTTCCTCCAGGGTAGGGTATACAATATATACCAGTGTTTCCGGATCAGATTGCATCCCTATCTTTCCCCTCTCTTCTGTTCCTTCCATCTTTAAACGGTGCGCATGGTATGATGACTGCCGATTTCCATAATAGATGCCACAAGAAAAACAAGTGCAACAAAAAGCAAAAGAAAAGAAGGAAAGCCTCACAAATGGCAAATTAATTATCGGGGTCTCGCACAGGCGGGACCGTTGAGAAGAGCGAAGGCGCAGAACAAATATTTCTGATCCGCAATTCATAACAGCGCACGCTGAAGAGACAAACAGCAGCGTTAGTTTCAAGGGTCCGTCGATCCAATTATTACTTAGTATAACACATCGTGTACGCGCGCGCACCCGCGTCGGAGATCGTGCATGATTATTACGGTGCCGCCTGTGACGCTCGCCCTGCGGCTACACAATCGCGAAAATTGCTCTCGCAAGCTAAGTCCCCTATATCGTCTCTCAGCGTAACGAAAACTCGGACCTCGTTTTCGTCGCCAGCCACGAGGCGACGTACCGTCGTCGTGGCGCCTGTAAGTTGCTTTTAAGATTTGATTACGGCCGGCCCCCGGAGCAGTCACCGCCACCACCGTGTTAAGCTGATTAGCGGCGTACCGAGAACGTACGCTCTATACTAGGAAGCACGCATAATTGCATCTGAACGCCACCTCCCAGCCGACACGATCAAAACGTAGTGCTAATACGAGAGAGAGAGAGAGAGAGAGAGAGAGATAAAATCAGAAAACAGACTCGTTGCTTGATGCAGAATTCAAAAAAGCGAGCCGCAGAGAACCAACAGCGTCAAAACCGCACACATATTCAAGAGACATTACAAGAACAGCTAAAGACAGCAGGAAGATCCACCTTAATTGTGTTTCATCCCAGGATAACTTCGGGACTTATTTTGGGGATCACGTTGTTCTACGAATGCAACATATACGCGCGGTATAACCACCAACACGGTGCCCCTCGTTAAGGCTTGTCCAAACGCGAGAGGTAAACATTTCAAGTATACAAAGAAGGCGCACCGTCCTTCGTTATTGGCGTATCGAAGGCTATCGAGCACACCGTACTTTCCGTTCGGAAAAGGAGAATGCGACGAGCACGACTCTTTGTAAAAGCCAGCGCATACGACGCCGGTTCAGCAAGGTTCGCTATATATTCGCTGGCTTAATGGTGCGACGCGTGTAAGCGGAGCAGCAAACGCAGTATCAAAACATGAAGTAGTTAGTCTCCTGTTCTGTGACGCGTGCAAGCGCAGCTGCAAACGCAGTATCAAAACAGTTAGTCTCCTGTTCATATGAGAGAGCGAATGTGTGTGTATGAGTGCGTATATTTCTCGCGCTGAATTCAACAAGAGGAATCACTAATTACTCCGATTTCAGAAAGGCAATGCAGACGGCGCTGGTCATTTCAGTTAGTATCGTGAACGGCGACTTCGGACCGATAGGGAAGAGACGCACGCCTCGCGTTGTCGATGACGCCAGGGCGGGAAGTTTGCAGCGCAGGAACGTAGACGGAGTAAAAAAGAAAAAAGCTCGTCCAAGAATTCTCCTGCGTCGGTATGCTTCCGTTCTGTTTGCACAGTCTGCAAATTTGTTGCTCCACGCTTCGTGCGGAGAAAGCCCAATGAGCGCTCGCGAAGAAATCGATATTCAAACAGGGACACGTACTACTACTACACTGCCGTTCCCGACCGCTCGTCTTTTTCTTCCCGCTCGAGCAGCCCCGCAGTTCTCCGATAGCGTCGCCGTGTCTCTCTTCGTTATTCGGCTGTTTATGTCTCGCCCCGTCGTCCGCGTGCCTTACAATGGCGCGGTATTTTCTGTACGAATTCGTTTCTTGAGGCACACTCTACCAATGGGTTTTCCTTTTTCCGGCCCCGTCCAGTGTCGCTCCAGTTGCTTTTCTCTTGGCTTATACGTTGCGCTGGGAAGAGATATAACAACAACAACAAAAAAAAGGCCATCATTGGCACCTTCAGCGTTTTCCCTCCATACTCACTCTCGCACTTTGTTTCCCTGCCATTTCCTGAGAGTGACTTTCTTTCCCCCAGAGGTTCGTTAGGCGCGGCTTATAAATAGTACCCGGCGAACGCCAGCTGAATGTTTCTGCCACGTAAAGGAACAGCAAACACAGGTGACACCGCGAGACAGAACCGAACAAAGGAGGAGGCTGGAAGAAAGCGCGGGCGGTACATTTCCTCTTTCGACAGTTTATGCCCCGAAACGGGAAGCTCGTAAACACCGAAGGGCCAAAGGACCTCGCGCCCAGTCGAGCTACTCCTTCCGGCAACCGGGACAAGGTGACGCGAAAGGGATGAAAAACCGAACGGCCTATACAACGTGGCGAAGGAGACGACAAGCTAGGTACAGTAACCACACCGGAGCTCAGGAAACATTGCGTAACGCAAGCCTGAACACACGTCAATGAGCACGCAGTGAAAAAGGCGAGCTAAATATAGAAATTTCCAACGATCGCAGAAACTCTGCCTAGCTGCCTGCAGAGTGAGTGCGTATGCACACATTTAAGTAATGGTCACTGCGGAACTTTCACCGGAAGGCAAATTTCTTTCCACCACGTCGACCTCAATGAGAAGTTCGCCAGTCACTAAACAACGTACCACGGATCCAGACTCGAGCTCACGCGGGAATGTCCGCGCGCACTGAAGGCCTCACGATGGTTCGGAAAACAAAAACAAGAATGGCAACGTGCCGCTCGCGATGGGAGACCGGCAAAGGCAAACAATGAAAGCGCAGTAGTAGAAACACAGGAAAGCAATCACGGGCGTGCCAGCATCAAGGTGAGAGAAACGAGAAAGCGTTATATAGAAAAAAACAAAAAGCAGAATCACAGCGGAATCTGAGAGCATAGGCAATGAGACAAACACGGACCCCGGTTTCGCAGCCCAGAGCCAGCATGTTCTCTCAGTCGCCCGGCTTCCAGAGGAACGAAGGAGGCGATGGAAAGAAAACAATACGCGGTATAGGGCCAGCAGAGGAAAAAAAAATAAAAGCTCCTTTCGCGAGGCCTATTCCATTTACATATTTTCACCTCATGCGCACCGTCTGGCACCTCACACATCCTTGAATTTCATTCTCGACGTCCAGAAGTGTGGCGTAGCCGCCGTTCCAAGCGCGCAGCCGATAGGAAAGACCGACTTTCTATACACACGCCCGTCTCGCGCGTTTCGGGAAAAAGATCCGCCAAGTTGAAATAAGCGCCGAAAGCGGAGAGCAAACATGGCAACGACAACGTGAAACACAGCGCGCGTAAAGGAAAAAAACGAAGCGCTATAGAGCAAGAACGGACGAAAGCGAAGTCGAGACGGAACGCCGTGCCAGAGCGAAGTGGGTAAGAATGGGCGCCAGACGGTTGTCATTCGGAACATGCAAACGAGGCCAGCAGCTGGGCGAGACGAAGAATAAGGTCAGCACAGAGCAGAGCGCACAAAACGTCGTCGTTTATTCAAATATGTTGCATTTCTTTTTTTTTTTTAGAAGAGGGTTGGGGGATCCACGTTTTACCGCAAAACATGAGCGCGAGTGCGGCTTGACACGGGCGCGTCACCCAGTGAGATCCTCCACGCGCTCGTCTCCGAGTTCTTTCCTGGCACCACACCTCGTCGGCGGCGCCCCTTCCGTCGCAGGCCCCAGCGTCAGTGCATTGCGGGAAGGCATCTCAGTCGGGCGCCACTGCCGGCTGTAGAAGAAGCCAGCGGGGCGGATAGAAGGCGCATAAATCACTTGCAGGGATGACAAACGCGCACATACAAAGAGGAGAAGCCGAATGTGGCGCGAACTGACAGTCGGTTGAAAGTGCGCGCGTATGTACGCCGGGGGAATGACTTTTCAAAAAATACGTCGCTCCCTCGCCTCTATCGCGAGACGTCCACGCTTTCGGCGTCTGCGGACACGTGGCGCTGATTGCGGGTGGGGAAAATTTGAGTGAGAAAAAATTGGTCCCGTATCTGCATGTTAATCTGCAGATGTCGTCGAAAGACGATAGTCTAGCGTCTGGAGAAAGTGAACAAAACGTTTATTTGATGTTCTGCACAAGAAAATTGGTGAATGGTATTGTGGGGGCGCTGCGTTAAGAGTGCCTCTAGGGAGCCTACATGAACGGCCGTTTTTAGGGTGATGTCAGCGTTTGACCCACTACATGCCGCCAACGCACCGCCGCCCGCCAAAACACAATGTTGCCACACAGCAACGCCGCGCTGTCGCCCCATCTTGGTGCCCGCACTGCGTCTACGCCCGGTTGCGTTTATTTCTGAATAATACGGCGTCGAACGTTGCGGTAGCGTGTTAAACGCTGCCGGTGAAGCCTTAGAATGCCTGGATGCTGCGTACTGCTCTGCACTAACCACAACAGAAAGGGGGTGCGAATGTTCCGCTTCCCAGCGAGCCCTGGCCGACGACAACTATGGCTGGCTCAAGTGAAGCGAGACGGCTGGGAGCCCACCAGTGCGTCTCGTATTTGCTCTGTGAGTACTGCGTATTTCGTTCACTGTTTTTTCCTGCGGCACACGTATATGTGTTTCGCGGTGTTCGCGAATGAGTAGATAACCGAAGTTGTCGTTGCTGCGTCCACGCATTGCGAGTAGGAAGCCCACAAACGGGACGCGTCCGCGCGTTCGTACGGAGACACGCTCGCTAGTCTGAGCTGTTGCCACGCTTGCGTTCGTGTCAGCGTAACCTCAGTATTATGTCGCAAGTGTTTGTGTGTGGGCTGCGAATTTCTTCGTGCGCTCACTTTGAGAATTGGGTCGCTTACACGACCCTGAGAACCGCCGCTGTCACTCGGTCGGCTCCTTTTCGTTGCGCCGTACTTCGCGTAGCTGGAGGGAGCGGCGGCTGGCTCCAAAATGGCGGCGCACAAAAAAACTATGCTGAATTTGGTGGAAGCTGGCAACAGCGTGCCCCGTTGCCCGCTGGTTTGGGCTGAGTTTCTTGAAGGCACTTAAGATGTCTCCACCCTAAAAACGGCCGTTCATGTAGGCTCCCTAAGTGCCTCGAGCGTGCAGCGGAGGCGAACGAGCGCACCAAGTCAAGCTACACGTGAGACATGAGCGCTATCTGGCAGTTATCTTGGAAAACAAAACGCACGGCTCTGAGACGAGGCGCGCCCGTCTCAGAGGCGATAAGGTGTAGAACGCAAGGCGACGGGTAGGTGCCACCACCGTGTCGTTGGAAACGCTTTCCTTTTCGTGCAAGCGATGCATGGTCAGCACCGCGTGATAAACGCTACGGTCCTTAGAATAATTTATTTGTGCCTTTTGTAGTAAAATAACTCACATACAGAATATATACGTGTTGTTATGGTGCCTCAGATATGCACGATAATTGCTTTTTATTCGGCAATCACACAAGTATGAACGCTAAACCTAGAGCAACATTGGTGGGCGCTGCGGATGGGGTGGGCCGTTTGGGATATCCGCTGGTGCTGTTTAAAGTGTCCGGTACCGTTAAGGGTGGACAAACAGACAAATGGACAGACAGACGAAAATTTTTGCGTCGAAGGTCCCCAAAAAAGACTACCGCCTTTAAAAGCACGAACACCTGCTGCAATGCAGTTCGGTCACTTTCCGCGGCATGAGCCCCATGCGTGCGAGGCACCCCACAAGCGAGAATAGGGTGCAGAACACACGTGTGCTTGTCGCACCTTAGCACGGCTAGAACGGTCGAACGAAGGTGAGGTGAAAGAGATCCCCGTAATACTAAATGGCCAAGACAAGGCATTCGTGCGGCTCAAAATGTTGCAACCACGAGCTGTCAGCGCTGAAGCTTCGTTTATCCCCTTTAACACGACACTATTTATATTTTTAACGAAAGACCAACCTTTTCGAGCAGATGGAGATAAATATCCAGATCACGAACCTGTCGCAACAGTGAAACGTCAACAAAATTTTGCAAGCCAAGGCGTTCCATAACGCCCGCTTTTGTGTCGCGTGCGCGCTAAAAAGAATAACTATCTTAGCTTGCGTTTTCACCCAGAGTGTGTGCTAGTGCTCCGAGTTCGGAGAAACATGGAGAGAGTAGCTGCATTTTAACAACGCTGCCTGTCGCCGTCGAAGCAATGGAACGCTTGAGTTATCTAAACGACACGCGAAATGTGCCGGGATTCTGCTGCGGCGGCAAGAGCGGCTGTGTTCAAAGGAAAAACAAAGCTGCTGGATTTTATACTCCGATACGAGCTCTAAACTCATTATATCCTCCACCAATGTTGTGTATAAGTGCACACACAATCCTAGAAAAGGAATGCTCACTCAAGTGTATACTTAGCTATATGATTGATTCATTGATTGATTGATTGATTGATTGATTGATTGATTGATTGATTGATTGATTGATTGATGTGTGGGGGTTAACGTCCCAAAACCACTATATGGTTATGAATGACTCCGTAGTCGAAGGCTCCGGAAATTTCGACCACATTGGGCTCTTTAACGAGCACCTAAATGTGAGCGCACGGGCCTACAGCATTTCCGCCTCCATCGAAAATGCAGCCGCCGTAGCCGGGATTTGATCCCGCGACCTACGGGTTATATGCTTACGCATTCAACCTGAAACTCTGGTTCGACAAACGTTGGTCTACGAAGCATGGTATTACAAAGTTTAGTCAATAACGACCGTGAGCATAACTAAACAGAATATCGTCCTACCACGAGCTTAATATCATACACTGTTCTCCAAAGAAAAGCTCATTCATTACATAAATATTAAATATACTGCGTTTCCAACAAATCATATGCTGGACGTGTTCATGAAAAATGACAAAGAGAAAATGACAAAGAGAAAAAGAGAGAAATAGTTGAAAATGAAAACGCATCTAAACCTGGTAGAAGTAACCGGTTTGCTGCCCTGCATAAGCGTGGGAAAAGAAGGGTTGTAAAGAGAAAAAAAACGGGAAAAGTAACGTTTCTACCTATCAGGCTACATTTATGCTATCAGTCCGCGTCAGTGAATTTAGTGCGAAAAAAAAAACCTATTCCCACTCTCCCTGAAGCATAGGAAATTTCAATCAGTCCCGCTGTAACATATAAAGACAAAACATTAGCGAACACAAAAGCTGCATAAGAAACATATAATTAAGAACACGCAATATTCCACATACGAGCGACCCTATAAGCAGACAATACACTCCCCTTTGTACTGGCTTCCAAAACGCTAATCGATAAGCGCAAAGAGAAGTTAAGTATAGCTCGAATTACTGAAAATGTGGATGTAGATTCGTGACTACTTTGGAAGGAAACACTGCGTTGGTGCAACGGAAACAATTAGACGCAACGTGCGGAATCCCACGTATTGATTTGGTAGAGACCGTTTATATTTATTGCTGCGCATGCTGTTGCACTTAGCAACTGCGCTAAGCCACAAGGACCTAGCTCTCCAAAGTAATTTCGTTGCTCCCTTTCATACTGTTCACGACTGCACGTGCATGTACGTGTATGCACGTGTAAGTAGACGCAATGTACACACTCAACAAGAACTACAAATCCAACGTCGTTAGAAACGTGCGGGCCAGTGAAACAAAGTGGGTTTTGCTAGCGCACGCTCACCGATTAAAAGAATAGTAAAAATGAAACACGAAAGCTAATGGAAAAAGCGTCAGACACAAGTAATCTTCCTCAGAAGACTGTCTGGTGAAGAAGAAAAAAAAAAGAAACGCCAGGCCTGCACGGAAAGCGCAGCACAGCCACGACGAAAGCTAGCGGCCTTTCGGAGCCTCTTCAAAACACTCATTGGGTAACTACTGCAAGCACACTTGCTTGATACCAACTAGGACATCGATAATAAACTTTTGGGTAGTAGGCCGGCATTCGCTATGCTATCTCTCGTCATTCTTCTGAAAAGCGTGGTATCCGCTAAACACTTGCAAAAAATTTTGTGCCAATTGTTCATGCAGTGGCTGAAGACGATGACAGATTATGGCTGAAGTGAGTATGCGCCAGAGTTAATAGGTGAACAAAAGCAGGCTTTTGTGATGGTTTGGATCATTGGACGGCCCACTCGTTACACTATTCAGATTGTGCAACGACTGGTTTTTCTTTCGTTGTTGTAAAACGCTTTACAAGTCGTATAATTTCGATTGCTTTCCCGAAATCAAGCCTGCCTAAGGCAAGTTTGCTAACAAGTCACACGCGCCGGTGTAGCTCAGTGCTAGAATACTGAGCTGGCACCCAGCGGACCTGGGTTCGAATCGCACTATGCCATTGGTGCTAGGTCATGCCTGCCTAGGGCAAGTTTGACAACAAGTTACAAACACCGGCGTAACTCAGTGGTAGAATATTGAGTTGGCACTAAGCGGACCCGGTTTCAAGCACCACTGTGTCATTGGTGGAAGGTTTCTTTTCCTAATTTCGCGCGATGTGGTTACGGACACCGGCGGCGGACAACAACAACTGCGCATGACCCGAAAAGTTATCATAACAACTTTCGCTGTAAAAAAAATACCAAAGCAGCCTGGCTGTCGGCGCCCGTCACGTACTAACTGCGTGGCTCAGACCCGTGCAAACCAAGAAAAGGCAAAAAAAAAAAACACAGCACCGCCGTCGGAAAGATGACGACGGTACACTAAGCGAGAGACGCCGTGCCTCGCTAAATATCTGATGGCGTGCATCCCGAAAGAGCCCGGCGGTCGCCTTCCTCCATCTCTTCTTTGCAGCTCAGCACTCATTTGCATGCGCGCCCTTTTGTTTCCGCGCGGTGGTTAGGGAAAGTAGCAAGCGGAGATGCCTGAAAGAAGCATCGAGCCGCTGTTCATGCTCCGGAACCACGCATTTTTTCAATAGGCTCGTTATTAAATACACGAACGAAAGGCCTCTTCGCAGTTTTGTGGTGCGCGCGCAAAATGACTAAGAAGGAAACAAAAAAATTGCAGCGAGGAATGCGAACAACCGATCGCTTTCTCGGCTCGCGCGATGCTACTATTAGGCCACCCAGTCAGCCAGGAATAAATTAACTGGAGCGACGAGTTTACTTTCGCCGGGACTGAGAGCTCGAGCAGCTTCACAAACAAGTGCCGCTTGTTTGCTGAGCGGCGACGAAAGCCGATAAGAAACGACCAGCAACCGGGGCCGAGATAATAGGGCTCTATTACAAGCAAGGTGGCAAATTAAAAGTGCTTCCGAAGGGAGAACCACGTACGCTATTTCGGCGCCGTTGATCGCTTTTTGTGCATCGTCAAAGCGCACTGGAGGACACCGGATTCGGGCACGAATTCTCTCATCGCAGCAAACTTCTTCGGCTACAAAATGCTATTAACCACGCCACAGTGAATGCGTAACTTTGAGCTCCCTTACTGAACAAATTATCGCATTAATACTCTATTCATTTTTTTTTTCATGCAATTCAAATTCATGTGCAAAAAGTCATAAGCCATAAAACAGTAAACTAGCAGTTTTGATGTGAATAACAGGACATCTACAGGTATGAGTATAATGTTTTTAATGATTATGCTCATACACAGCTATCTCTTTATATATATATATATATATATATATATATATATATATATATATATATATATATATATATATATATATATATATATATATATATACTGTTGTGCTCGGGTGCTGATTCGGATCCCACCTCCGGTTGACGAAGGAAGAAGCAGGACGTTGGAGGATGCGAAAAACAGAACAGGGTTTATGGCACGATTTACAAGTATTTACAGCATGAAGTTAAGAGTTCGCAAACCACGAACGTGGTGGTTGAACCGCTACACAGTTCAGAGCCATCACAAACTACGAACGTGGTGGTTGAACCTTTACTTGGTCCAGAGCGACGTCCCGCACTCTGGGGCGTCCTTATAAGCACTGTCGGGCTCCTCCTTCTTCAGTGGAACACCAATCACACACACACAACCGGTGCAAGGTACGAGCAGGCACGGCGCACGTGAACATCCAATTTCGAGTCAAGATCACTGCACTTAAAGGTGGCGCCAGAGAGGCTCTTGCTCGTCGTGTATGTCGCTGGTCGAGGGGTCCCAAGCTTCGGACAGCAGACATCAAACGGTCCGCCAAACGGTCCGCTCAATTAGCCGGGCACTTTGTGGCGGCGGTCGCCGCTTCATTCAAAGGAATACGCTCTTTGTTGTCCCCTCCGGAACGGCTTACAGCTTCGTGGCGACAGGACGTCTCATCCGCCGGCTAGCAGGGACAATAGCTGGCGAGCATAGACATTCGGCGAGTCGGCTACTTGTTTGAGGATTAAAAGAGCGCCGCTTCCCCGTCATCTCTGGACGCTGGTTCCGAGAAAACTGGAGTTCCAGGCGTGGGAATGCGGCCCGGCTACGCTTCTCAGCGACAGCATGGCGCCTGCTGACGCCGGTCATAACAGCTTCCCCCTCGCCAGATGAGTCACGGAGGGCAGCGGTCAACACTGCTGCTCGCAGGGACGACGAAAGGGTCCGTAGTCGAATCCCAAGAACTCGCCTTCGCTTGTGGCATGGTCTGAGTAAAGGCCGAATCTTCGACACCGTTTCTGCAACTGGACCACATGCACAAGCAAGCACTCGGCCCCCTTCGAACAACCCAAGCCAAAAGAGGGATGGCAAACCAATTTTAATTACTAGCTTTAACAAAGCTCACTCTCAGAACTCTCAGGACTCACTTGAGCTGAAAAACCAGACGTGCTACCTTACAAATTTACATAAAAAGATGCACGACAAAAAAAGCTAAAATATCAATTTTGATACACCAAGAGCACTCCAGAAGGGTTTAGAAAGAGCGGCTGAGCGCGTCCGCGTTTCCATTCAATTTGCCCTTTACCTAATGTCAAAATGATATTTTCGAAGAATCAAGCTCTGCCTCACAAGGCGACTGTTCTTTTATGTCACGGTTTGCAGCCAAGTAAGGGGAAAATGGTCTGTTCCTACTTTAAATTTAGCCCCTTGGAGATAACACTGCCACTGATGAATGCCCTACACAAGGCAAGCGCACTCCTTTCCTGAAGCGCAGTACGTTATCTCCTGTAGCCCAATTTCTGGCTCAAGTAAAGCGCAGCTTTGCTTGTTACCACTGGCGTCGAGACATATAACGGCAGACTCTTTCTTTTTGTCGCTGACTACTTACACGGCCCTGTCCTGCTGAGAGCATCAGTCAGGAACTCGGTTTCAGTGAGCGCTACTTTTGTCCGAACGTCCGTCTTTGTTTACGGCCGCCCGTAATTGTCTACCACTGAGACATAAAGTTCACCAGCCTCCCGAAAGCTTAACCAAAGCTTTGACCTAACGGGCTACCTCAACGGTTAGGGAAAGCTTAAATGATCCGTTTATATGATCTCTAGATCAATCATTCTTCAAAGAAGACAACAACAAAAGTGACAAACACTGCCTTCTAGCAGGTTAGTTTGGTTAGTTACCTGCCTTTGCTAACACCTTTGATTAAAAAACACTGAGTTCTTCTGAGCGCTTTCAATTATTCTCATTCTTACGGCGCTGCGAAATTCATGGCACTACTAACCAAAAGTTTAATCCTTAACAATTTGTCCAATTGCTCATCCTTACGTTATGTTGTAATTCTCTGTGTACAACACAAAAATTATCCTAGGTAAAAATACCTAAAAAGCAATTGCACAGGTTTTATGCCAAAACCGTGCACCAAGATTCTCAATGCGCGTAACGCGCAACGACAACTCCACTGTGTTGCGCCAAGCTTAACCATTTTACGAAATCACCTGGTCTATGTTAATATCTTCTTCCTTAAATGCCAATTCACGCCACATCCACATGACAGTAAAGGCATACGATATTAAACTAAACCTTTGAAACAGCAAAAAAAACAACAATTTTTTTAGTTTCTACCTTCTCGGTATATTCGTACAAATGATTAATGGACTTCAATTTTCAGCCTTTAGTTCGGCGGTTTTCCTTTTCAAAAATTTACTCCGCATCATGTAACTTACAAACTTAAACAGA
This sequence comes from Rhipicephalus annulatus, assembly GCA_013436015.1. NCBI lineage: Eukaryota > Metazoa > Arthropoda > Arachnida > Ixodida > Ixodidae > Rhipicephalus > Rhipicephalus annulatus. Next base: position 232,216 of record WOVY01005025.1, read on the forward strand.
CCAAATGCATCTCCAATTCAATACTGAGTAGCCATATTTAACACGCACGCATCAAAAATACTCAAACTAACCGCCCCCTTTTCTCAATTTGATTCGCTTGAATCGCACACGATGGGGTCGCGGTCCCGGCGGATTTCGAGCACGCCGGAGGCTACAAAACGTGCAACCGCTAGGCTGTGTCCTGCTGTCACGCCTCATTCTGCATTTAGGCCGGCTCCACTCAGGAATGTGCAAGGGACACGAGAAACAGGGGGAAAACTGGGGCCACTGTCCCTTTGTGTTCGTCCCGACGCGGTTTTTAGCTTTTGTATGCTTTCGACGTTGACCCTTCGGACAAGGTCGCCTTCCTGAAGTTGTCGAACTAAAACGCGCCTTTCCTTTGGGTGAAGCACCTCCTTTTCCCCCTTCAAAGCTGGATCGCCGCTTGTGCCAGGCTGAGCGCCACCATTGACGTTTCCTAAAACTGATTGATGGCCTACCCTCTCGTCTTTCTTGCGACTGAGTGGGGCCCGACCTAGGCTTGCGCGGTGACGAACGCCTCCGCTTCTTCCTTTTTCTGCGATGTTTGCAAACCAGCTCGGTATTATCGCTGCACTGCTGAAGCGTGGCGCTCTTGCTCTCATCAGCCACTGCGCTAACCATGCCTAAATTTGACAATGTCGAAAGGTCCCCTTGAGGCACAAAGGAGGTTTCCAGCATCTTACTGGGCCCATTAGGGCTGCTGGCACCTTCCTCATCCACGCAAGGAGCGTCTTTCGGCATCGTCCCTACCTCCAGACCGGCCAAGGCTTTGTTCTCTGCATGCTCTAGATTGACGCCTTCGAGAATATGCGGGTTCTTTTCTTGCGCGATCCCTAGTCCTGGCGCTTCATGACGTGCTTCAACGTCCAGCGCTTTTTGACGCGCCTCGCTTTCAGACTCTTGTATTTTTGCTTCGCGCTTTCTTTTAGACTCTTGCCTGAGCTGCTCTTCTTTTCTAGAGACAGAAGTTCCGAATATCCTGAACATTTCTGCCTTAACTACATCGTAGTTGTTCGCGTCCTGCTCACTGAGTCGCGCAACAGCTTCATCTGCCTCGCAAGGCAGAACCGTGAGTAGCCTATGACACCATGTGTCTCGTTTAAATGACAGTTCCTCGCACTTCCGCTCAAACATCATAAAGTACAAGCCAATATCCCCTGAATCTGTATATGGCTGCATGTACCTAGACATCCAGAACTCGGCCTTCAAGTTGCGATAAGGTACCACTTGCTGGGGACTACTGCCCGACCTATTTCTCAACTCGAGTTCTCGTTTGCGGATCGCAATCTCGTGCTCCAGTCTTTCTATTTCACGCTCGCTTTCTAAGCGGCGTTTCTCTCTCTCAGACTGCTGTCTTTTTGTTTCACGCTCCCTTTCGCGCTCACGCCTCTCTTCCTCCTCCTTCTGCTGTCTCTGTCTCTGACTGATGAGGTCCCATGCTTCACTAAGCTCCTCATCCTCAGCCCCCAAATCATTAATGACTTGTATGATTATGGGTTTCCGTGCCAAACCCTTTGTATTGATCCCCAATTCCTCACACAACAGCAACAAGTCCGGCTTCTGCAGCTCCCGTAAGTTCATGATCGTACTGAGTGCTCGCTACTTCCAAAATAACTTCCCGAAACGGCGAAACTGAGTCTTTCGGCAAAGTTAACTACCAGTTCTAAAATTTAACCCTCTTTTAGAACCTGGTTCACTCAAAGGAAAAGCCAAGCACTCACCCATACGTGATCCATGTCTCGAGCCAGCTGCTTCTCTTGGGCCGACTGTTGTTGTCACTTGTAGCTTCGAATCCCAGCGCTCTTCACCAGTTGTTGGGAATCCCACCGCTGATCACCAGTTGTTGTGATCCCGGGGTGCTGTGGTAGCGTGGTGTAGCTCCGGGTTGAGGAAACGAACGCTTACGAGAAGGGGGATACGAAAAACAAACAGGTTTTATGGCACTATTTACAAGTATTTACAGCATGAAGTTAAGAGTTCGCAAACCACGAACGTGGTGGTTGAACCGCTACACAGTTCAGAGCCATCACAAACTACGAACGTGGTGGTTGAACCTTTACTTGGTCCAGAGCGACGTCCCGCACTCTGGGGCGTCCTTATAAGCACTGTCGGGCTCCTCCTTCTTCAGTGGAACACCAATCACACACACACAACCGGTGCAAGGTACGAGCAGGCACGGCGCACGTGAACATCCAATTTCGAGTCAAGATCACTGCACTTAAAGGTGGCGCCAGAGAGGCTCTTGCTCGTCGTGTATGTCGCTGGTCGAGGGGGTCCCAAGCTTCGGACAGCAGACATCAAACGGTCCGCCAAACGGTCCGCTCAATTAGCCGGGCACTTTGTGGCGGCGGTCGCCGCTTCATTCAAAGGAATACGCTCTTTGTTGTCCCCTCCGGAACGGCTTACAGCTTCGTGGCGACAGGACGTCTCATCCGCCGGCTAGCAGGGACAATAGCTGGCGAGCATAGACATTCGGCGAGTCGGCTACTTGTTTGAGGATTAAAAGAGCGCCGCTTCCCCGTCATCTCTGGACGCTGGTTCCGAGAAAACTGGAGTTCCAGGCGTGGGAATGCGGCCCGGCTACGCTTCTCAGCGACAGCATGGCGCCTGCTGACGCCGGTCATAACAATACATAGCAACAGGGAGAACTACACACTAGCAATTCATTTCCACGCGATTAATTTGTATCTGCGCTATTTCTTTCTCCATGTCCAGGCAATCTCTCGCAAAACATTCCATTGCCAAACGAGAAAAGGAAAGAGAAATAGGAGGAGGGCAAATAATCTACGAGGAGCTTGTACACAACGCCAGTGAAACACTTGTCTATAAAATCCTCCATTCGTAGTGCCACTCTTTGTCGTTTAAATGCGGAACACTTTCGCAAACTTTCGCAAGACAGCTACTTCTTGAATCACCGAGGAAAAAAAAAAGGAACAATGTATTCCCCATGTATTTTTTTAAAGGCCCTGCTCTGCTGACGAGAGCCAGTTCTGCCTGTAGAGCGTGCTTCACCTTCGAAATATTAGCAATGAGGCAGAACTTGCGTTACTGACATCGACAGACAAACAGACAGATATGTGGGCTTCAACGTACCAAAACCACAATTTCATTACGAGAGACGCCGTAATGGAGGGCTCCGGAAATCATTTCGGCCACCTAAGGTTCTTTAACGTGCACCCAAATCTGAGCACACGGGCCTACAGCACTTTCGCCTCCATCGAAAATGCAGCCGTCGCAGCCAGGATTCGATCCCGCGACCTGCGGGTCAACAGCCGAGTACCTTAGCCACTAGACCACTGCGGCTGGGCTGACTTCGAGAGACAGTGGGCAGTGTTGTGAAAGAACGGCTGGCATTAGGGCAAAATAATTTGTAACGTCGATTCCTCGCGTTTCCCACAGTTCATCAATTACCTTCCCGGTAATTTTACTTACATATGTTAATGACACAAGCGCATTCGCTCGTCAAGAAAAAACAACATCTAAGCGTTAGTTTGCCAATGATTATTGCGAAACTGTAGCATTCCCGCCGATGAAGTACTAATCTCCGAACACACTGGACTGAACGACTAGTCGGCTGCATTCCATCGGTGTTGTGAAATGGCACCAAGCATCTCGACGCTTTGGATGGCTTACACGGATTAAGATCTTCAGGAAACAATCAGTGTTTTAGAACGCGTGCCAAGCGTTGAACGCGCTTGAAGGCACGCGTGACAACCCACACCTCATCGGGCGTTTAGTTGAAACACATTATATGGCATGGATGTGAAATGGGGGTTAAAGTGTCTGGTCGAAATGCCTCGTAGAAAGTTAAACAAACACTAATTTCATTAATACGAGAGAGTAATATCGCACGCAGGTTTAATATATAACGCAAGGTCCCCCTTTATTGACGTATTTTAAGCGTGGAGCTTGCTCATATCTATAATGGCGAGGAAAATTTTTCTTCTTTCCGCGTGGAACATTACACAGCTTCAGAAAAAAGTCATACCCAACGGCGAAAATGCCCCTTAAATATTTTGACAGAGCTAGAAGCTATAAATATAGAGACGAAATACTAGCTACTACGTTTCGTAAATCTGTGTAATATGACGTCCTGCAAAAAGCCATGTGATATAACTTGACTCCAGCGAAGTAATTCTCTTCTCTTATTTCGCGCCTGACAAGGAAAAGAAACCACGCGTTCTTTTACTGACGTCATTTCCGTGACAAAAATGACATCCATAAATTCTTGGCAGACAACGGCGGGAATATTTCTCGCGTTAAAAATACGGGAGAGCTCGATATTACTTGGAGTACATACGCGTATGTATGATGCATATAATAAATGATATTCCCCGACTACTAGGCTTGCGCCAACGAGTCGACGGCGACGTAAGAGCAACATCGAGTGAAAGATCGCATGGTAATCGCGTAGTGTCAGAGGGAAGGACGCCAGTTTACGAACGCCTGTGAAGACCCATAACCTCGACGATGGCACCGATACGGCCCCCGCGTACAGTCCATTTCCTACCTTCGCCGTCTGACACAGCACACCCGGATGCTGAGATCGAAAGGAGCCTACCAAAAAGCAAACGGGGCAGTTCAGGCTGGTTCTCTCCTTTTCTCTACCATCCTTTTTCTCGTCACCGGGGAGTCGTATACCTGTTGGCAGGCTAGGTACACGATCCCAGGCTCCTTCCACGGCCACCCGATTCAGGCGTGCTTTTTTTTTAACCTCTTGGGACTCGGCGAACTCTTTTTGTTTGGTGGCACGATAAAAGAAATAACAGAAATAAAGAAAGCATGTGCAACATCCAAGTAACCGGAAAGCAAAGGCGAGAGAGAGAGAGAGAGACGATAAAGTATTGCCTACAAACCAACGAATGACTCAAACAAACAGCAGACAACCAGAACGCGAAACCTTCAAGAGCACTACCTCACGAGGAAGATATATGGCAACCAGGATTGAGAAAGATAGAGAGGAGGGGAGAGGGGATGGTGGAGAAAAAAAGAAAACAGTGAAAAAAAAACGAAAGCCGTGGAATAGTCCGATCCGGCCCAGGTTTGATGGAGGGACGCCTCTGCGCAGCACGAAGCACCGTTCCCCAACTCTGAGAACTGCAGTTGCGCGCGCGAAGCGTTTGTTTGGCCTCGCGCGCGGATTGCGGGACTCGAAGGCAGCAGGTGAATTAGGATGATATGCGGAGAACAATGATAAACAAATGCAGCACAGACGGGGCAACCCAGGCGCAGGCAGAATGTGGGCGAACAGCTGCGCGTTTCCGAAATACAGCGAAAGGGAAGCAACGAGATTCGCGGCCAGCGCAAATGGACGCAGAAAAAAAAATAATAATAATAAACGGCGGTCGCCGACGCGAGTGGCTCACAGAAGCCAGTCCGATGGTCGTTCGCCACGTCCGCTTCGTGCCGCCAGAATAAACAGACGGCGAAGAAGAGACGCACGAAAGTTCGGAGAAAGGGAGCGCAAATTCGCCACCCAGTAGGCAAACCAGATGAGCTTAAAGGAAAGCGAAAGTGTGGGAGAAAAACGACAACAAAACAAGCGGAGCAGGTAAACAGCGACGGCTTACCGGAAATGGCCAAGCAGAAAAACGAAGCTTAAGGAACAAGAAAAAAGCGTTTAAAAGCTTAAAAGCGAAGAAGGACGTTAGGAGCCTCCCCAGACGCATTCACTAGAAAAAAGTCGTCGCTGGAAAAACACTCACGTGAGAGAATAAACAATCGGCGCACTCGGCTGAAGCGGTACTATTGTCACTGCAGTTTAGGCCAAAGGGGGATATCGCGGAAGACCGGAAACTTATCGGGCCACCGCGTATTTGTCTTTCTCCGATCGCAGTTCGGAAATCACCCTGTTTCACGGAGAAATTTCCAAACTCGAATATCTAAGCATAAGCATGCGAGTGTTTACAGAAAAATTTTTCACGCGTAAATGTGCGGAAGTTCTTCTGTTTTGCGGAGAAATTTCCGAACTCGAATATCCACGCACAAATGTGTTCACAGAAGAATTTGCACGCGTAATTGTGCAGAAATTTTCCCGTTTCACGGAGGAATTTTTAACTGAACCGCGACAAACACCGCTAACAGAAGAAGACCAGGGTACAAAGCGGCGAAATTGCACGCGCACGAAGACCATTCGCTACACGCACGCTAGCCGTGAATTCAGACTGTGTGAGCATTTAGACACATATTATATTATGACTATTTGAAAGCTAGTTGTCAAGGGCCCAGGATCAAAGTGCACAATGTATCGCAACTGAAACGCAAGACAGTCCGCGGAGTTTTCGCTGAGACAAGCACAAGAACATGTCAGTTATGCTCAAAGAATTCGCTGTGTCTTTGGGAGCACCACTGCCGGCCACATGAAGGAGGCAGCCGAGTGTTTGCAACACACGTAACGGAATTACATATAAAAATATATACTTCCAAATGGCCGCGAAATACATACATTGGTGCTCATGAATGTATGTTTCCTGCAGGCTAGTGCGAAAACGCTTAACTATCCTTGACTACAGACATCTCCGGGCCACCTCGGAGAGAGAGAGAGATAAATAGAGAGGAAAGGCAGGGAGGTTAACCAAGCTTGGCTCGGTTGGCTACCGTACACTTGGGGTGGGGGGAAAAGGGGAATAATAGAACGAAAAGAGGCAGAAAAGAAGAGGAGTAAGAAAGAGAAGCATAAATAGTCAGCTCGAAACTACACAGCACGGCCTCGCACAGTTCTTTCACAAGCGGTCGTGAAGTTTCGTGTTCCTTAAAAAGTACAGGAGGGCTTTCGTGGCTTTGCGCGTATGGGAAGCCGTCGGCCAAGGTCCCAGGATCTTCTCTGCTGTAAGCGGCCGTGAATCCAGCTGACAGAGCTTGGCTTCCATAATACGTCGTTCGGTCTGGTATGCTGGGCAATGACATAGAATGTGCTCAAGCGTTTCCTCGCAGGCGCAGATGTTGCATGCCGAAGTGCTCGCCATTCCAAGGAGACGAGAGTACGAATTCGTAAATGCCACGCCCAACCTCATGCGAACACAGTAAAGTTTCAGCGCATCGTGGAACCCGGATGGCAAACGAAGTTGCAAGTTTGGGTCGATCGAATACAGGTGCGTGTTGGAGAAACCCTGCGTATTCCATTGTAGGAGAGATATACGGCGAGCAAGTGATTGTAGTAGCCTTGCAGCGTCCGTTCCTCAAGAGTGGTATGGGCGTGCGCTGGTCTTGGTCATGAGCCGATCGAGCAGCTTCATCTGCGCGGTCATTGCCAACGATTCCCGCAATGACTCGGCAACCACTGAAATACAATATCGTGACCTTCCGCGAGCGCTTCGTGGTAGTCGTGTCTTATCTGATATACTGATTGTTCATGTAGCCCGTGCTGCAGAACAAACCGTAGTGACTGTAAGGCTGACCTGGAGTCGCAAAAGATGGCCCATTGGTTAGGCCACCTCGGAATAATCTGGAGATGTCCCGATACTTTACGGCGAAAATTTCATGACAATATGTTATTGTTTTTTTTATTTCAATAATCACCAAACGAACCCAGTTCACCGATAGCGCCACGGGTACGTGGTAGGTTAGATTAGGTTACGTTAGGCGAACCGCTAGCTAAACATTGTCAATATGCTCGTTATAGCATGTAGCCTTGAAATCCTTACGCCGACAGTGAACTTTTCGCTCAAAACTTTGCTTCGAAAGTTGCGTAGTTGGATTAAACCTGTACCAACGTATCAGTTACAAAAGGCTAAAAGCAGTTAGCTCGGGGAGACTTGAGTGCCTCAAAGATCGAGAGAAAAATAAAACTCTGTTACCTTGCACAAGAAAGTAAAACTAGTGACGACGATGAAGAGGCTACGTTTTTAAATTAACTCAAGCAAGTTTCAAAAAAAGGCAAGTAGCATCGTTTGACCTCGCCTCAGTGCACCTGAAACTAAGCGGAGAAACCGGGATTAAAAATCCAATTTAGAGAAGCGATCGTGACACTTAATGCATTCTTTCCTTCTTTTTCTTTAGCTATTTCGCATGAAATGGCTAATGATATGAACATTCCGTTTAGTATTCTTGCGCCGTAGTGGTAGTGGCTAAGGTACTCGGCTGCTGACCCGCAGGTCGCGGGATCGAATCCCGGCTGCGGCGACTGCATTTCCGATGGAGGCGGAAAGGTTGTAGGCCCGTGTGCTCAGATTTGGGTGCGCGGTAAAGAACGCCAGGAGGTCGAAATTTTCGGAGCCCTCCACTACGGCGTCTCTCATAATCATATGGTGGTTTTGGAACGTTAAACCAACATATCAATCAATCTTGGTATTCTTGAACGGAACGCGAACATGCTTTCGTGGGTATAGAATGGCTCTCCGGGGGCAACAAAGACGGAGAAACGTATAGGAAAAAGCTCTGGTGTCGCATACAACGCTTTCAAACAGCGTTTTGACTAGCGCTTTTTGCAGCGCTTTGAAACAAAAGCATACCAGACATAACATGTCGCATAACAAGTTGGGCAACGAAAAAGATAGCAACAGTTATTTTTTATACTTCGACGCAGCTGCGAAAAACAAACACTGTGGCAAATACTGGAATGCTCGAAGCAACGGTGGTAAATAACGACATGAAACGCGTTACGCCGAAAAAAGGTAGTGAAAGCAGGACGCGACACTGGTATTCTGAAGAATGCAGCTCGGTGGTCAGCGCTAAAAGGCGCAAAGTTTCGCGGATAATACATGCACGAAGCGAACAACGTTAGTAAAAATTGTCAGCGTCTGCTATGTATACAACATAAAACGTGGTATATATAGGCGACTCAGGACAGATAAATTGTCGATTACGTCTGCCGACTTTCAAACTCCTACAACGACTAGACGGAAAAAGATGTTCAGGTGGCTTTCCAATCACGGTGTTCTTTTTCGCTTTAGTGTCTTGATTTGTTTTTTTTTGCTTATTATCACAGGCGCAGCCAGACAGTTACGAAGCTCAAACTGCGCGATAATAAATTAAATAAAAGTACTGGGCAAGGGGGCGAAGCATGCAGTGTGCGGCTGTGTTTCCTGCGGCGAAATCGCTGCTAATGGACAACGAGACGAGGAGAGAAAAAAAACTTGACCGAGGCCAATCGCCACATTTTTAAGAGAGATTACTTTGGTGAGGCAATTAGAATGCCAAGCCTGCAAACGGGAACGTAGGGAACGTGTTTCAGCCCCATTAACCTTGTCGGAAAAGTGTGCCGGAATCCAGCTGACCAGAGGTTCTTCTCTTCTTCGTTACGTGTCCGGTTTCAGTTCTATGCAAGCGGAGGGAACCGTGTTTCGATTCCACTAACGTATATACCCTGCTATTTGAGCTAACTGTTCGCTTTTTTTTTGTGATTTTTCTTAGGGCGCGGTGGACGAGTAGAGCATCGTCATTTTGCAGATATGTTTCAAGAAATGGTGTTT
>WOVY01005026.1:0-12499 GCA_013436015.1 Rhipicephalus annulatus
AAAACGTTTTACTCGCTACTTTACATGCTTTCTGCAACATTACGACGGTTTATGCGCTTTCACATTAGACTATCGCTGTTTCCGACTTGTAATGCTGAAAAAACACTGCACCTCTCAGTGGTGACAACGTTTAATGCGGTTTTATGACGGTTCATATCTTAACCTAACCAAACCTTCGCACTTGTATCTAAAAAACGCTCTATTACACTTCTTTCGTTCCACAATACGATATTTGCATGACTCACAGTTTTTCACCAAACTTCAGACATTACAGAACGCTGTATCTCGCCTAAACGACATCGTTATTTTAAGGTTTCACGATGCTTGCATGCGCTTTCATAGCAATTTCGCACTTGTAACGGTACAAGACGCAGTATCTGGCTTGTTCATGCCGTTTTGTGTGCCTTCACAATATTTCACCTATCGCCAGTTTCGTACTCGCAGTAAAACAACACTATCTCGTTAGATGACGCCGGTTTTGGTGATTTCGCGACGCTACCTAGCTTAAAAAACCTAACCCTACCTAACCTAACCTTCACACTTCTATCGTTAGAAAACGTTTTACTCGCTACTTTACAATGCTTTCTGCAACATTACGACAGTTTCATGCGCTTTCACATTATATATCGCTGTTTCCGACTTGTAATGGTGAAAAACACTGCATCTCCTTAGGTGACAGCGTTTAATGCGGTTTTATGACGGTTCATATCTTAACCTAACCAAACTTTCGCACTTGTATCTAAAAACACTCTATTACACTGTTTCGTTCACAATTACGATATTTGCATGACCTCACAGTTTTTCACCAACTTAGTACAGTACAGAACGCTGTATCTCGCTCATTGACATCGTTCTTTAAGGTTTCACTATGCTTGCATGCGCTTTCATAGCAGTTTCGCACATGTAACGGTACAAGACGCAGTATCTGGCTTCTTCATGCCGTTTTGTGTGCTTTCACAATATTTCACCTATCGCAGTTTCGTACTCGCAATAAAACAACACTAACTCGTTAGATGACGTCGTTTTGGTGGTTTCACGACGCTACCTAGCTTAAACTAACCTAACCTAACCTAACCTAACCTTCGCACTTCTATCGTTAGAAAACGTTTTACTCGCTATGTTAGAATGCTTTCTGCAACATTACGACGGTTTCATGCGCTTTCACAGTAGATATCGCTGTTTCCGACTTGTATTGGTGAAAAACACTGCATCTCACTAGGTGACAGCGTTTAATGCAGTTTTATGACGGTTCATATCTTAACCTAACCAAACCTTCGCACTTGTATCTAAAAACGCTCTATTACACTCTTTCGTTCTCAATTACGATATTTGCATGACCTCACAGTTTTTCACCAATTTAAAACAGTACAGAACGCTGTATCTCGCTAAACGACATCGTTCTTTAAGGTTTCACGATGCTTGCATGTGCTTTCATAGCAATTTCGCACTTGTAACGGTACAAGACGCAGTATCTGGCTTGTTCATGCCGTTTTGTGTGCTTTCACAATATTTCACCTATCGCAGTTTTGTACTCGCAATAAAACAACACTATCTCGTTAGATGACGTCGTTTTTGGTGGTTTCACGACGCTACCTAGCTTAAATTAACCTAACCTAACCTAACCTAACCTTCGCACTTCTATCGTAAGAAAACGTTTTACTCGCTACTTTACAATGCGTTCTGCAACACTACGACGGTTTCATGCGCTTTCACATTAGATATCGCTGTTTCCGACTTGTAATGATGAAAAACACTGCATCTCACTAGGTGACAACGTTTAATGCGGTTTTATGACGGTTCATATCTTAACCTAACCAAACCTTCGCACTTGTATCTAAATACGCTCTATTACACTGTTTCGTTCACAATTGCGATATTTGCATGACCTCCCAGTTTTTCACCAACTTAGTACACTACAGAACGCTGTATCTCGCTCAATGACATCGTTCTTTACGGTTTCACGATGCTTGCATGCGCTTTCTTAGCAGTTTCGCACTTTGAACGGTACAAGACGCAGTATCTGGCTTGTTCATGCCGTTTTGTGTGCTTTCACAACATTTCACCTATCGCAGTTTCGTACTCGCAATAAAACAACACTATCTCGTTAGATGACGTCGTTTTTGGAGGTTTCACGACGCTACCTTGCTTAAACTAACCTAGCCTAACCTAACCTTACCTTCGCACTTCTATCGTAAGAAAACGTTTTACTCGCTACTTTACATTGCTTTCTGCAACATTACGACGGTTTTATGCGCTTTCACATTAGATATCGCTGTTTCCGACTTGTAATGCTGAAAAACACTGCATCTCAGTGCGTGACAACGTTTAATGCGGTTTTATGACGGTTCATATCTTAACCTAACCAAACCTTCGCACTTGTATCTAAAAACGCTCTATTACACTCTTTCGTTCACAATTACGATATTTGCATGACCTCACAGTTTTTCACCAACTTCAAACAGTACAGAACGCTGTATCTCGCTAAACGACATCGTTATTTAAGGTTTCACGATGCTTGCATGCGCTTTCATAGCAATTTCGCACTTGTAACGGTACAAGACGCAGTATCTGGCTTGTTCATGCCGTTTTGTGTGCCTTCACAATATTTCACCTATCGCAGTTTCGTACTCGCAGTAAAACAACACTATCTCGTTAGATGACGCCGGTTTTGGTGATTTCGCGACGCTACCTAGCTTAAAAAACCTAACCCTACCTAACCTAACCTTCACACTTCTATCGTTAGAAAACGTTTTACTCGCTACTTTACAATGCTTTCTGCAACATTACGACAGTTTCATGCGCTTTCACATTATATATCGCTGTTTCCGACTTGTAATGGTGAAAAACACTGCATCTCCTTAGGTGACAGCGTTTAATGCGGTTTTATGACGGTTCATATCTTAACCTAACCAAACCTTTCGCACTTGTATCTAAAAACACTCTATTACACTGTTTCGTTCACAATTACGATATTTGCATGACCTCACAGTTTTTCACCAACTTAGTACAGTACAGAACGCTGTATCTCGCTCATTGACATCGTTCTTTAAGGTTTCACTATGCTTGCATGCGCTTTCATAGCAGTTTCGCACATGTAACGGTACAAGACGCAGTATCTGGCTTCTTCATGCCGTTTTGTGTGCTTTCACAATATTTCACCTATCGCAGTTTCGTACTCGCAATAAAACAACACTAACTCGTTAGATGACGTCGTTTTTGGTGGTTTCACGACGCTACCTAGCTTAAACTAACCTAACCTAACCTAACCTAACCTTCGCACTTCTATCGTTAGAAAACGTTTTACTCGCTATGTTAGAATGCTTTCTGCAACATTACGACGGTTTCATGCGCTTTCACAGTAGATATCGCTGTTTCCGACTTGTATTGGTGAAAAACACTGCATCTCACTAGGTGACAGCGTTTAATGCAGTTTTATGACGGTTCATATCTTAACCTAACCAAACCTTCGCACTTGTATCTAAAAACGCTCTATTACACTCTTTCGTTCTCAATTACGATATTTGCATGACCTCACAGTTTTTCACCAATTTAAAACAGTACAGAACGCTGTATCTCGCTAAACGACATCGTTCTTTAAGGTTTCACGATGCTTGCATGTGCTTTCATAGCAATTTCGCACTTGTAACGGTACAAGACGCAGTATCTGGCTTGTTCATGCCGTTTTGTGTGCCTTCACAATATTTCACCTATCGCAGTTTCGTACTCGCAATAAAACAACACTATCTCGTTAGATGACGTCGTTTTTGGTGGTTTCACGACGCTACCTAGCTTAACCTAACCTAACCTAACCTAACCTTCGCACTTCTATCGTTAGAAAACGTTTTACTCGCTACTTTACAATGCTTTCTGCAACATTACGACGGTTTCATGCGCTTTCACATTAGATATTGCTGTTTCCGACTTGTATTGGTGAAAAACACTGCATCTCACTGGGTGACAACGTTTAATGCGGTTTTATGACGGTTCATATCTTAACCTAACCAAACCTTCGCACTTGTATCTAAAAACGCTCTATTACACTCTTTCGTTCTCAATTACGATATTTGCATGACCTCACAGTTTTAGATGCGGAAGCATCTTATACTAGCGTCTTGTAGTGCGCCGTCCGCGCCGTCCGCACCGCTTCTCGAACATTCGACAGCTGACGCGCGCGCATGCGCCGTCGCACCGTCGCCCACCATCTGTGCCGCGCGCGCTTCTCCTTCGAGAACATTCGACAGCTGACAGCGCATGCGCCGTCGCGCCGTCGCCATCTGTGCCGCGCGCGCGCTTCTCCTTCGAGAACATTCGACAGCTGACAGCGCATGCACCGTCGCGCTGTGTAGATACTCAAGGTCGGCGCTCGCTCGCTCAGTTGCCGCTCGTCCGTTGGTTTGTACGGCGCGTCGACGTCCGAAGTCGCCGTGAAATGAATGCCAACGAATCCACAAACACAATGATTGACGTCCCTTCGACCAGCGCCGCTCTTTCGCATACGTGTGTACGTGTTCACTCATTTAACACCCCCTCCTACAACCACGTTAACCAATTTAGCCATCGACCCAAGTAAGTCGCAATTTAACACCCCATTTCACAACCACGTTAACCAATTTAGCCATCGACCCAAGTAAGTCGCACTTTAACACCCCGTTAACCCATTATATGCTCCGCATCCTCCTCAGTGTTCCCCCGAGGGAAGCTGCGGGCAATTTTTTTCACCAATTTAAAACAGTACAGAACGCTGTATCTCGCTAAACGACATCGTTCTTTAAGGTTTCAGAAGGATGGCCACCAGGGGGCCAGAAGGATGGCCACCAGGGGGCCAGGGAGTTCGGTTGTGCCTCGCATCAGCTCCACGGAAAGTTGTTTGGTCTGGTGGAAATTGTGCAGTTACAGCAAACAACTCCTACAATCTCCTGCCTGAAGTTCTATGGACCATCTAGACCACGACTTCAGGACTGTGAGTACGTTTTGGGGCATTTTATGGCTATTTTGTTGTCGACTGCGTCTCCGCCCAGCAAAGCCTAACGCTAGCGGTGAACAAACGCGGCGGCTCGGCGGTGGCCGACGCCCCCGGCGTTCGCTTCAGAGCCCCGTTGTGGAGACGCGACGGCAATGGAGGTGACCGTGGAGGGTACTGAAATTACCCCTGAAGAATTTAGAACCGCTGACTGGATCACGAAAGTTGGAAAACATGTTAAAGAGCTGCGTGACGCCGCTAGAGGTGACAGACAGGGACGCCAAGATGGCAACGCCCGGGCAGAAAGTGGAACCGAGCCCGGCGAAGACAGGAAGAAGACGGCGGCTGCGAACGCAGCATACAAAAAGCTGGGGCACAAGATCGCGGAGCGCTCGATTGCGTCGTACCTACCGCGGTTGCCGGCGAACGACTACAAGATAATCATTCGTCCGAAGTGCGGGCTGGCGCTCACAAAAATTCCGAACACCAGGCTCAGTGAGGCGGTGCGCATGGCAGCGCAAATTCCGTGGATTAAGGGACAAGACAAGGAAGTGTTCATTGTTAATGACAAGCAAGGCACCCTGATTTTCAGCACTCCAGACATAGACACTGTCTGGAAGGTGACCAAGATTAAGTCTATCAAGATTGAACGCAAGAGCTATGACGTCACGGCGTACCTCGCGCCGCACGAGGATAGCGGGCGGGGTGTGGTGCGCGGAATCGACCCGAGATTGTCAGTAGAGGAACTGACAGAGGCCTTCGACAACTCAAGGAACCCGCCGATACTTGGTGTTAGGAAGCTGGGGAACTCAAGTTCAGCGGTCATCATCTTCAAAAATGAGACAGTGCCCAGGTGGATGTACTGTTACGGCGTACCGCTGAAGTGCGTGCTTTATAAGAAACGATACGAGGTGTGCTACCGATGTGGCCAGCTAGGACACAGATCGGACGTGTGTATCAGCGACCATGTTCGCTGCCGGGGATGCGGAATGACAGCTCCACCCGAGGACCATGCATGTGAGCCCAAGTGTAAGCTGTGTGGCAAAGGTCATCTGACAGCAGATCGGAAATGCAAGGAAGCTTTCAGGACCCCTTATACAATAAAGAAGAGACAGTGGGAGGCCTGGCGGCGAATGGAAGGAGAAGAGCGGAAGGCGAAAGACGCCGATTCACAAACGTGCAGAATGGAAGAGATCAAAGACGCCGATCCACAAACGTGCAGAATGGAAGAGATCAAAGAACGGTCCAGGAGCCGGTCGAAGCATCGAAGAGGGTCAAGAGGAAGAGCAGGTTCCTTCCCAAGACTACCGGAAAGACAAGAAGGAGATCTGCCACCAATGACTGGTCCAGTAAACGAGGGGACTTCCGGCAGTGCTGTCCTCAACAGTGGGAGACCCACGTCGCCGAACCGCAAGGTGGGTTGGGGAGATAGGGCCTCCCAGGATAAACGCGATGAAGAAATGTTAACCATTAAGGAAGAGAATCGCATGCTTAAAGAGCAGCTAGCAATGATGAGTCGGCAAATAGAGGAGCTTCAAATAGCTATTAAGTCGTCTAACACAACACCGGTTTCCCTACCACGAATGCCACAGAATCAAAATATAAAAATGCCGGAGGAGCAGAGCGCTACTCCACCTCCAGCGAAAAAGAGGGCAAAAGAAGCGGAAAAGCCCGTAATAGAGGAGAACGTAGCGACAGTGATAGACATGAAAATAGCGCAACTGGAGGCAAACATTGAAGCCAAATCTACCCAGGACGATGAATGGCGTAAGGCCTTCGAGAAACGAATGTTCGAAATGTTTCAAAATCTGAATCAGCAGTTGCATCAGCGGGATAATAAACTTACCGAGGAACTTAAAACAGAATTCGCGAAGAGGGATCGGGCGTATGAACAGCTCGCCCAAGAAGTATTAGGCAGGCCGATTGATCACCTTAGTGGCAATCATGGCTCACAGATTCAGTAAGAACACCGTTTGGCAATGGAACTGCAGAGGCTTCACGCGCAAGCGTGCGGTTCTGCAGGAATTCCTGGGGAAAGGGGATCGACCGGACGTTATAGCTTTACAGGAATGTGGGAGAAAGGCGACGTTGCCGGGTTATAAATCCTATGTAAGCGAAGGCACGAGTACGCAGGTGGCCACCCTGGTCAGGCGAAACGTTACGGCGGTGCAGCATGACATTGGTAATGCACACATCGACCATGTTCTCATAGAACTAATACCCCAAAAAAAGAAAAACGCTAGCTTGTTCGTATTAAATATATACAGCTCTCCCAGACAAAGGCGATGCGACTTTGGGGATCTCTTCGCTTCTACGCGACGTAAGAGTAAGAACAACCCATTGCTGATCGTCGGTGACTTTAACGCTCACCACACGGCATGGGGATATAAGCAGGCTTCAATTAAGGGCAGGAAATTGTGGGATGACATGCAAACTCATAATCTGGACTTGATAACCGACCCGTTGCAGCCAACGATGAAGGGAAATAGTGTCGCGGTTGATACCACACCCGACCTTACCCTGACGGGGAGCGGCACTAGTGCCACGTGGTGCAACACAAACGAGGACCTAGGCAGTGATCACATGATCATAGAAATAGTGGTAGAGGGAGGCCCGGCAACACCTCGGAAACGAAGGGTAGAGGCCGTAAATTGGAACTCTTTCAGGGACCTCAGGGGCGACCCGACTCCCATTACCGACATTGCCGAGTGGTGCGATGGAGTGTTACGTACTGTTAAGGAAGCCACTGAAGCGGTGGAAACCGAGGAGGATAACGAAGTGGTAGACACGAGATTAGTAAATTTTTGGAAGAAAAAGAAAACTTTGGAAAACCGACTCCAACAGAGGAGATGGGATCGGAGTATCAGGAAACAAATAGCAGCTTTAAACAGGCAAATAGAAGAACACGCCATCACGCTCACGAAGCAAAGGTGGGGGAACGTCTGTCAGGAGATGGATAGAAATATAAGTACGTCCGGGACGTGGCGACTTCTTCGTCACCTTTTAGATCCGGAGAGCACGAAGACAGCGTCTAAACAACAATTGGAACGAATGGCGCACCAATTTGAAGGTACTAGGAAGGAATCCCGCCGGATCCGAACCTCTCCCAGATTATGGAGGGCGGGAAAACGCAACCTTAGACGCCCCTATCTCCCTGGCTGAGGTGCGAGCGGAGATTAATCGGCTAAGGACTAGATCAGCGGCAGGGCCGGACAGAGTGACTAACAAAATGCTCCGTAATTTAGACGATAGGTCCATCGCTAACCTAGCAACGTACATGCAGGAGTGTTGGGAAAAAGGGACGATACCGCAGGAGTGGAAACTCGCCAATGTAATTTTCATTCCTAAACCGGGTAAAAAACTCTGTTTCGAGAATCTTAGGCCGATATCGTTAACGTCTTGCGTAGGTAAGCTCATGGAGCATGTCGTTCAGACGCGGCTCAATAGGTACATGGAAGACAATGGTATGTATCCGGACACCATGATCGGTTTTCGACCCCGACTATCAGCGTGCGACGTGATGCTACAGCTCAAGGATCAAATTATAGACAAGCCAACGCGAGACACAAAAGTTATCGTGGGTTTAGATGTGGCAAAAGCATTTGACAACGTGAGGCACGTATCAATCTTGGAGAATCTGAGCTCCCTGAACGTCGGAAAGCGACTTTATGATTATGTCAAGGACTTCCTTTCGAACAGGACAGCCACTTTAAAAATCGGGGAAGAATCCATCGAGGACATACAATTAGGCAACAGGGGGACACCTCAGGGCTCGGTGTTATCACCCACCCTTTTCAACATTGTGATGTTGAAACTGCCTGAACAGTTAAAGGATATTGAGAATTTAAATCACACCATTTACGCGGATGACATAACATTATGGATGAACAAGGGCAGTGACGGCCAAATTGAAGGCTCTCTGCAAATCGCCATTGATAAAATCGTGGTGTACCTGGAGCCCAAAGGACTTAAATGCTCGGCCGAAAAGTCGGAAGCACTCTTCCTCATTCCCGCCGGAAAACGGCGGCTCCACAACAGGCCTGAAGTGGACATCCACTTGTATGTTAACGGCGCAGAGATCCCCGCGGTCGACAGTATCCGTGTCCTTGGACTAAGGATTCAGGCGAACCGTAGGAATTCTGAAACTCTTGCTAGGTTGGAAGCCAGTTCTAATCAGGCATGTCGTCTCATCAGACGAATAGCAAACAGGCATGCTGGGATGAAGGAGGCGAACCTTCTTAGATTAGTGCAGACCTTCATAATAAGTAGGATAGTGTACGTGGCACCTTATTTAAAATTAAACCAAGCGGAGCGGGGCAAACTCGACACCATTATCAGGAAAAGTGTGAAAGTCGCGCTCGGACTTCCCCCAAACACGTCAACTGACAGACTTATGAAGTTGGGGGTATCTAACACACTCGATGAGCTAATTGAGGCTACTGTGACTGCACAACATCAAAGACTACTCGGATCTAAAACGGGGAGAGCAATATTAAAGAGATTGGGCTATGAGCCCACGCGTGAGCAAGCGCGTTCAAAAGACATACCGATACAGATCAGGGACAGGATAAAGATACCTCCGCTACCCAGAAATATGAACCCTAACTTTCACGAAGGCAGGCGTAAAGCCAGGGCAGAGGCATTACAATCTAGGTACACTGGTCGACAGGACGTCGCGTATACAGACGCTGCGGAATATGAAAGCAAAGCGGCACACACGGCAGTGGCGGTCAGGGGAGATGGTGGCCTAATTGCGTGCTGCACAGTACTTGGTGTCGAGACTGTAGAGGCCGAGGAAGTGGCCATAGCTTTGGCCATCAGCCAAAAGGGGATCAGGGTGGTCATCAGCGACTCCAAAAACGCTGTGAGAAATTACGAATCGGGAAGGGTGACGGAGACTGCCGTCCGTATATTAAACATGGTAGGAGTACCCAAAGAGCAAATTCTGCTTGTCTGGGCTCCAGCTCACCAAGGACTTAGAGGCAACGAGGAGGCTCATTCCGTCGCCCGAGGTCTCACCTACCGGTCGACCCCTGGAACCTCCCAAATTACCGAAAAAAGAAGCGAGTATATGCGCACATACCATGAAATCGTCGCACACTACAGGCTGAATCGGCAAGTGTACACGAGAGCGGACAACTCACTAAGTAAGAAAAACGAGATTTTGTGGCGAAAGTTACAGACCGGGGTTTTTCCAAACCCCGCACTTTACAGCAAGTGGCACCCCGCAGTTTTCCAGTCCCAGTGTAAATTTTGTGATGAGGTAGCGACTTTGGTCCACATGGTGTGGACATGTCCAAGTCAAAACGATGGTTCTCGCACTGTAGAATCCTGGGAGGCCCTGCTCTGCAGCCCAGATCCCAACGTCCAGCGCGACATCATCAGTCAAGCCCTTGCTGCTGCCGCGTCCCAAGGGATTCCGGCCGACAGCTAGGGGCAACGGGCCATGCCTGAGCAATTGACTGACCTTTTAATAAAGTTTTTTCTCTCTCTCTCTTAAGGTTTCACGATGCTTGCATGTGCTTTCATAGCAATTTCGCACTTGTAACGGTACAAGACGCAGTATCTGGCTTGTTCATGCCGTTTTGTGTGCCTTCACAATATTTCACCTATCGCAGTTTCGTACTCGCAATAAAACAACACTATCTCGTTAGATGACGTCGTTTTTGGTGGTTTCACGACGCTACCTAGCTTAACCTAACCTAACCTAACCTAACCTTCACACTTCTATCGTTAGAAAACGTTTTGCTCGCTACTTTACAATGCTTTTTGCAACATTACGACGGTTTCATGCGCTTTCACATTAGATATCGCTGTTTCCGACTTGCAATGGTGAAAAACACTGCATCTCACTAGGTGACAGCATTTAATGCGGTTTTATGACGGTTCATATCTTAACCTAACCAAACCTTCGCACTTGTAAATAAAACGCTCTATTGCACTGTTTCGTTCACATGTACGATATGTGCATGACCTCACATTTTTTCACCAACTTAGTACATACAGAACGCTGTATCTCGCTCATTGACATCGTTCTTTAAGGTTTCACTATGCTTGCATGCGCTTTCATAGCAGTTTCGCACATGTAACGGTACAAGACGCAGTATCTGGCTTCTTCATGCCGTTTTGTGTGCTTTCACAATATTTCACCTATTGCAGTTTCGTACTCGCAATAAAACTACACTATCTCGTTAGATGACGTCGTTTTTGGTGGTTTCACGACGCTACCTAGCTTAAACTAACCTAACCTAACCTAACCTAACCTTCGCACTTCTATCGTTAGAAAACGTTTTACTCGCTACTTTACAATGCTTTCTGCAACATTACGACGGTTTCATGCGCTTTTCACATTAGATATCGCTGTTTCCGACTTGTAAAGGTGAAAAACACAGCATCTCACTGGGTGACAACGTTTAATGCGGTTTTAGGACGGTTCATATCTTAACCTAACGAAACCTTCGCACTTGTATCTAAAAACGCTCTTTTACACTTTTTCGTTCACAATTACAATATTTGCATGACCTCACAGTTTTTCACCAACTTAAAACAGTACAGAACGCTGTATTTCGCTCATTGACATCGTTCTTTAAGGTTTCACTATGCTTGCATGCGCTTTCATAGCAGTTTCGCACATGTAACGGTACAAGACGCAGTATCTGGCTTCTTCATGCCGTTTTTTGTGCTTTCACAATAGTTCACCTATCGCTGTTTCGTACTCGCAATAAAACAACACTAACTCGTTAGATGACGTCGTTTTTGGTGGTTTCACGGCGCTACCTAGCTTAAACTAACCTAACCTAACCTAACCTTCGCACTTCTATCGTTAGAAAACGTTTTACTCGCTACGTTACATTGCTTTCTGCAACATTACGACGGTTTCATGCGCTTTCACAGTAGATATCGCTGTTTCCGACTTGTATTGGTGAAAAACACTGCATCTCACTAGGTGACAGCGTTTAATGCGGTTTTATGACGGTTCATATCTTAACCTAACCAAACCTTCGCACTTGTATCTAAAAACGCTCTATTACACTCTTTCGTTCTCAGTTACAATATTTGCAAGACCTCACAGTTTTTCACCAACTTGAAACAGTACAGAACGCTGTATCTCGCTAAACGACATCGTTCTTTAAGGTTTCACGATGCTTGCATGCGCTTTCATAGCAATTTCGCTCTTGTAACGGTACAAGACGCAGTATCTGGCTTGTTCATGCCGTTTTGTGTGCTTTCACAATATTTCACCTATCGCAGTTTCGTACTCGCAATAAAACAACACTATCTCGTTAGATGACGTCGTTTTTGGTGGTTTCACGACGCTACCTAGCTTAAACTAACCTAACCTAACCTAACCTTCGCACTTCTATCGTTAGAAAACGTTTTACTCGCTACTTTACAATGCTTTTGCAACATTACGACGGTTTCATGCGCTTTAACATTAGATATCACTGTTTCCGACTTGTAAAGGTGAAAAAACACTGCATCTCACTGGGTGACAACGTTTAATGCGGTTTTATGACGGTTCATATCTTAACCTAACAA
>WOVY01005027.1:0-42159 GCA_013436015.1 Rhipicephalus annulatus
TACTAATGGCCTCCGCTAGCCAGCCACAGTTGGTCCAAGGGATACAAGGCAGCCCCGTTTCCAATCCAACCCAGGTAACACTTCTTCAGCCACTTGTGCCTGATCGCTTCAGTGGTGCCCCACACGAAGCTGTTGAAGATTGGCCTTGAGCATTACAACGCGTTGCCGACATCAACCAGTGGAATGCTCAACAGAAGCTCGCCCTCACCTATTTCACTCTCGATGACGGTACTCACACGTGGCTTGAGAATCGAGAAGGCCGTATATTCACATGGGATGACTTTCGTCAGCAGCTGATTGACACATTTGCAAGCGTCGACCGTCGTGAGGCGGGCTCAGCAGTTGCTCGAGTTAAGGCTACAAAAACCTAACGAAACTGTGGCAATGTTTGCTGAAGACGTGACGCGCCTCTGTCGTCGGGCTGATCCCAACATGTCAGAGGAGAAGAAGTTGCGCTACCTTATGCGTGGCGTGAGAAGAACAACTGTTCACTGGACTTGTGCGCAATGCCCCAACTACCGTGGCCGATTTTATAAGAAAAGCCACTGCCATTGAGCGTGCTCTGCACCAAAGATCGAGGCAATATGATCGCTCGTCCACTACCACCCCAATCAACGCCGCTTCAGTGACTCTGGACAATCAGGGCTCCCTACGTGACCTTATCAGAGATATTGTCCGCGAAGAATCGCAGAAGCTTTGGACTCCTCCAGTGGATACACCAGTGACCGCCGTTGCCGCAGTCGTTCGTGACGAACTTAGGCACGCTCTTTCAGCAACTGATCTCGATCGCGATCAGCGTTAACTGAGTTACGCCGACGCTGTCCCGCCGACCACCACCCGTCCAGCCCATTACATCATACTACCAGCCACCTACAGCCGCACCTTCGTCGCAACCATTGCAGGAGGCTTTCAGACGTCAGCCCATGTCTCCGATGTCTCCATGCCACCAGCCACCACTTGCCGCGCCTTACTCACCACCACGAGAGGACATAAGATGCCCACAATTTCGCAGAACGGACGCTTGGCGCACCGTTGATCGGCGCCCTCTCTGCTTCAACTGTGGTGGTGCCGGCCATATAGCTCGCTATTGTTGGTACCGCGACTACATCGCTTCGCCCATCTCGGCCAGGGTACGACAGTCGCCGCGCGAATGACGACTACATTGTTCGCCATGACGACCCTGCTTTTCGAGGACATTCAACAACGTGGTCTCCCTATCACGAGTCGCCTCCTCATCGCCAGCCCAATTCCGCCCACAGGTCACGCTCTCCATCCCCTGCTCAGACATCATCACCGAATCGACGTACTTTTGATGACCTTCGGGCAACAAGGTCGCCCAGTCCTTTACCGGGGAAACTAAAGGCGGCGACCTCTCGGGGTAAGGTCGCAGCCCGACCACAAGACGATAAAAAGTCCCCAGTACTGCCGCGACAGTACTGACTTGACGCCGACGAATATTAACAACCACGAAATGGTGAGCGCCGACCTCAATGTAATTATTGACGGAGAGCAAGTGACGGCCTTAGTCGATACGGGTGCTGATTTTTCCATAATAAGTCGGAAGCTGGCTGATCATCTTAGAAAAGTAAGAACGCCATGGACAGGACCACATATAAGAACAGCGGGTGGTCAATTGCTGCTCCCACAGAAAGATGCACAGCAAGAATCAGCATAGGAGATTCTTCTTTCGTCGCGACTTTCATTGTTCTCCCAGAGTGCTGCAAAGATTTAATTATAGGAATGGACTTTCTCAGGGAGCATGGCGCAATAATCAACATCCCGGACCGCGTGGTTTCATTTTACGAGAGTGCTCGTCTGACTGATCATACATCACCAGAGCACAAATCCTTTCGTCTCAAAGACCACAATATAGTCGTGCCGCCTCGATCGTGTATCCTCGTTTCAGTAGCATGTGACGTACCGTTCGACGGTGAAGGAGTCGCCGACCAACTAACCTCGCTGCTTTTCACTCACGGGATTTCCGTAGCACGAGGAATAGTCAATGTCACCGACTGGCCGAACGAACTTGCTGTTGACCAATTTCACCTCCGAGCGACGGCACCTTCCAAAAGGCACAACGTTGGCACATTTCGACGAGATCGCAGATGTTCATGACTGCTTTTCAGCACTCGAAGCAACACCTGCACAAGACCCACGTGACCTAGCACCTAACCTTGACGTCAGCCCTACTTTAACTCAGAAACAGCGGGAACGCCTGCTTGTGCTGCTAGACGAGTTCCACGACTGTTTTGCGTCGACCTCGAAAGTTGGCCGGACGTCCTTGACCAAGCACCGAATCATCACAGAGGACACGGCTAGACCAATCCATCAAAATCCGTACCGTGTGGCTTCAAAAGAGCGAGAAGCGATAGAACAGCAGGTAACAAAAATGCTTCAAGACGACGTCATTCAACCGTCGAAAAGCCCCTGGGCATCACCTGTTGTTCTAGTGAAAAAGAAGGACGGCAGCCTGCGTTTCTGTGTGGACTATCGAAAGCTAAATCAGGTTACAAAAAAGGACGTGTACCCGCTTCCCCGCATAGATGATTCGATTGACAGGCTTCGAAACGCACGTTACTTCTCTTCCATGGACTTAAAGAGCGGATATTGGCAAATTGAAGTAGACCCCAGGGATCGTGAAAAAACCGCTTTCGTGACGCCAGACGGACTGTACGAATTTAAGGTTTTACCATTTGGCTTGTGCTCCGCTCCTGCTACTTTCCAGCGTCTCATGGATACCGTTCTCTCTGGCCTTAAATGGAGAACCTGTCTAGTATACCTTGACGACGTCATTGTGTTTTCTACAACGTTTGACGAACACCTTGAACGATTGCAAATGGTCTTGCAGGCCATACGGGCCGCAGGCCTGACGCTCAAGCCGGAGAAATGTCACTTCTGCTTTGAGGAACTGCAGTTTCTTGGCCATGTCGTCAGTTACGCAGGAGTTCGTCCAGACCCCGAAAAAGTTGCCGCCGTCGCACAGTTTCCAACACCATCAGATAAAAAGGCAGTGAGGCGTTTTCTGGGTCTCTGTGCATATTATCGGCGATTTATTCCAGATTTTGCGCGCATTGCGTCACCTTTAACTCGTCTCACGAGGGATGACGTTGCATTTGTTTGGGGCGACGAACAGGAAGATGCTTTCAATGACTTGCGCCTACGTCTACAGACGACCCCCGTGCTTGCCCATTTTGATGACACAGCCCCTACAGTGCTCCATACTGACGCCAGCAATGTTGGCCTCGGAGCTGTGCTTGTACAGCGCCAGGATGACGAGGAAAGAGTGATCGCTTACGCAAGCAGAACTCTGTCACGCACAGAAGCAAATTACTCGACAACTGAAAAGGAATGCCTCGCCGTGGTGTGGGCAGTTATGAAATTTCGCCCATACCTGTACGGCCGCCCATTCAAGGTTATCAGTGACCACCATTCGTTGTGTTGGTTAACAAGTCTGAAAGATCCTTCCGGGCGATTGGCACGCTGGAGCCTTAGACTACAGGAGTTTGATATAACGATGGTGTATAAGTCGGGAAAACGACACACGGACGCCGACTGCCTATCTCGATCACCAATAGAGTCAGCTGCTGCTTTTGATGAAGAGACAGCGTTCCTCGGAATCCTCGACACGTCAACCATCGCAGATCACCAGCATGACGATCCTGAGCTACTTGGCTTGATTAATTATTTAGAAGGACGAAGCCAGAATGCACCCAAAGCCTTTACAAGAGGACTATCGTCGTTCTGTCTGCGAAACAATGTCCTTTACAAAATGAACTTCTCGTCAGACGGGTCCACCTACCTGCTTGTCGTCCCTACCACTCTTCGTTCTGAGGTGTTGCAAGCGTGCCACAACGAGGTAACATCTGGACATTTAGGCTACACGCGCACACTGAGCAGAGTTCGAGGGAGATATTACTGGCCTAAACTCACCGCTACCTGTAAAGCATCATGTTCGGACCTGCCTCGATTGCCAGCGGCGCAAGTCACCTCCAACGAAACGAGCCGGTTTGCTACACCCTGTCCAGATCCCGACAACGCCGTTTGACCAGATCGGAATGGACCTTTTGGGCCCACTTCCCACCTCTAGTGTTGGCAACCGTTGGGTTATAGTGGCGACCGACTACCTTACTCGCTACGCCGAGACAAAAGCCATCCAGAGAGGCACAGCAGAGGAGGTAGCCCGGTTCTTCATAGAGAACATTGTGCTGAGACACGGTGCGCCATCGATCGTTATAACAGATCGCGGAACCGCATTCACGGCCGCGCTTTTAGATCATGTGTTGGTGCTCAGTGGTACTATTCATCGCAAGTCGACAGCTTACCATCCACAAACCAACGGGTTGACCGAGCGACTTAACAAAACTCTGGAAGACATGCTTTCAATGTATGTGGACTTCGAACACAAAAACTGGGACGAGATTCTCCCTTACATAACGTTCGCATACAATACTGCGAAACAAGAAACCACACGGATGACCCCATTCAGCCTTGTTTACGGACGAGAAGTAAGAACGATGTTAGACGCGATGCTGCCACACGAATGCGATGACAACGAAACGAGTGCTGACGCGTTTACTCAACGCGCAGAGGAAGCCAGGCAGCTCGCACGTCTGCGAATATACAAACAGCAAGAGTACGACGCAGGCCGCTATAACCAACGTCATACACCTGTAACGTACGAAACCGGGGACAGGGTATGGGTGTGGACGCCTGTACGAAGACGGGGACTATCCGAAAAATTGCTCAGAAGGTACTTCGGACCTTATCGAGTGCTGCGACGACTAAGTGACGTTACCTATGAAGTCGTCCCGGATAGCCCAAACTGTTCAAGGCGTCGCCAGCACCGACCTGAGCTTGTGCACGTAGTGCGCATTAAGCCATACGTCAGCGAGTGACTCTGCGAGGCACCGTCGCTTCTACAAAGTGACTTCTTGCGCAAATTACTGTCTCAGCTATAGCATCGGGGCGATGCTCTTTTAAGGGGAGGCAAATGCCGCGCACGAAACAAAGAACGAAGACGATGTGCGCGCCAACAGTCTCGTGAAAAGGGGGACTGAAGAAGACGACGTGCTTTTGTTTTTGCTCGCCTGCTCTTGGCTCCTGCATAAAAACACACGCCGTCGGTTCTCGGACTCAACGTCTCGGTGCACTGCTTACGTTGAACCGCGACAATATATATATATATATATATATATATATATATATATATATATATATATATATATATATATATATATATATATACGAAAAATAGCGCGAGAAAGAAGATGACGCCTGCGCTTAGCCAGTGAGCGGACCAGCCTGACGTTCGCCCGGCCTACCAGTTTCTGGTTTCGGCTCATTATAATCTAACGTGACACTTTTGAGTGGAGGTGCTACGTTATTTTTATGCACTGCAAGCAACAGGAAAATCATACCGACATAAGTAGCGACGATTTAAAAGACCCGGGTGACCTTCGATGCCATAGGCCCCGCCGCGGTGGTCTAGTGGCGAAGGTACTCGGCTGCTGACCTGCAGGTCGCGGGCTCGAATCCCGGCTGTGGCGGCTGCATTTCTAATGGAGGCGACAATGTAGTAGGCCCGTGTGCTCAGATATGGGTGCCCTGAAAAGAACCCCAGGTGGTCGAAATTTCGGGAACCCTCCAACATGGCGTCTCTCATATTCATGAGGTGATTTTGGGACGTTAAACCCCACATATCAATCAATCATTTCGACGCCATTGACGTCTATTAGGCCTATTACCTCAGTTAGGCCCTTTTCAAGGATGCTCCAGAAACATGGCAAGCTTAACAACAGCAACACAGACTCAGAAGGCCCCAACACCACCTACTCCTTGGCCTTTCAACACCTTTTGAAGCCCCAAGCAGTTCCATGGCGATCCTTTCGACGTCGTTGAAGACTAACAGGACCAGTATGATTGAGTCGCCGTCACTAACGAATGGGATAACCGTCGGAAGCTCGTGTACGTCTGCTTATACTTCAAGGATGCTGCATGCATTTGGTAGGAGAACCATGAAGCTGGCGCGACAACCTCGTCGGTGTTCTGCACTCGGCTGCGCAACACATATGGAAGTTTCGACTGAAAAGAACAAGCAGAGTGTCTCCTCAATTCCAGGAATCAAGGACTCCACGGAAGCGTTGTGATGTTCGTTGAGGAGACGTCTCAGCTGTTTTGGCGAGCAGACTCCGCAATGGCGGAAGAGAAGGTACGCTTCCTGATGTGGGGCGTAAAAGAACAGCTTTTTGCGGGCTCGTACGCAACCCATTTGCTACCATGGCGGAATGTCTCCGTGAAGCTGCAGCGATAGAGCGAATACTATTGCAGCGGTGTTCGCAGTAGGAGCGGCTGAACAGCGTCGCCTGCCTATCTTCATAGGCGGATATTCTCGACGTCAGCACCACAGGAAACCTTGCGGAGCTTGTGCGCAGCAATGTACGCAAGGAGCTGCAGACGCTTCGCGCGCTGCCTCTCCTGTCTAGGCAGCTGCCCTCTACCGACGTCGTCCGCGAAGAGAGGTGCGGCAGTTGGTACAACCTTTAGTGACGCCACATTCTGAAGCTGCTCTGCTGAAGTACGCTAGAGCCGTACGCACTGCTGCCCCTGCGGTCAGCTATTTCTCCCCCCTATCCACTCTGCCACCGACGCAGTACTTCGCAATCCCGTCGAGTTAAAAAACACTAAGAGATAACGTGCGGAAGTTCAGTGTGTGGCGTGCTCCCGACAATCAGCCCTTTCGTTACCACTGCGGTGAACCAGGCCACCGGTACCGTGGAGGACGTGGGGAGTGTCACTTGGCTTCGAATGTGTTAGGACGGCCTCCCGCTTGCGCAAATGAAATGGGTCGTTTCAATTGTGTCCGGTGTGATGATAAAGGTTCTTATTGTTCTTTCATTTTTAATGGTTGGGAGTGTGATCGGCCCCAACAAAAGACGAGGCTGCTTTCAGGTTTATGAAAAACACTATGAAAAAAACGAATCAACCAGCACACAAAGAGAAAACAAACAAAGCAAACAAAAAAGCAGAGGCCTAACACCAAACGTTTGTGAGGAGTGAATCGTCCTTGTGCCTATTCATAACGGCAGATGGAGGCTCGCCGTTAAGGCAGATGAACACGCTAGACGCAAGTTGAAGAGCGACACAGGATGGCTTCAGAGAGTTCGGCAACGCCTCGTGCGAGGGGACGAAAAATGTCTTGCTGTAAGGAAGCGTCGGAGGCTGGAGGACGTCAGCGGCCACGTGAAGGCCGTAGTACCAACTCGTGGATCGCGTCCCAGAGCGCCGACACTCGAGCCCCGTCCCCCGACTGCATTGAGCGACCAGCTCCGTCTGTCTATTCTTTTCTTCTCCTCCACACTATACCCTTCGCGCGTCCTCCTCTTCGAACACCACACACACACAGGCCCATTCCTTGGCGCGCACACCGCGCGAGCCTCCACTTAAGTTTTTTGTGCGTCCAGCAATGTGAACGAAAGGCGAAACAGGTGCACCTCACATCAAAATTAGCAAACGATATGTCAAGCAATCAACGCTCATTTCTAAGCTACACAGCACTCAAACTAGCGGGTTCTAGGCTAAACAAAGGACCGGTAAGTTACTTACGCAATAAATCCCAAGTCCTTTGCGATGCACATGTTTAACTTTATGCAAGTACTCATGTGGCTGTGAGGAAACATTACAATGAAGTTTTTGCAAATTTTACCTCTCGAATTCATAGTACTGCATTTTTGCGTAAAAAGCTCCATTACCGCCAAACGCTGCTGTACAGAGCCTTTGCAGAAATTTAGCGTTTCTTGCTGAATATTCGCTTGGCACTAAGCACGCCAACGCTCTAGTGTGTCTGATCCGTCTTGCTTCCTTTTTTTAAAGGTGGCTTAGACTCACTGCTGGGACACTTCTGCATACATCAAAATATAGTCGTTTCAGTGGCTCTTGAGAGGCAGCAATGCTATCTTTGCCTCTTTTGTTTCGGGTCTTCAACAAAAGCAGTTTTCTTGCTCTTGTCTCCATTAGCGGAAGCTGTCTTCTGCTGAAGCGACAACCAAGGCAGCCGATGCTGTGAAAGCCAACGTTCCATATATGTGTCTTCATAGTTTGCAACTGGAGCGTGGATGTTTTGTGGGGTCCTGCAGCTGAGTTTAAGAGATGGCATCATCTGGCTCCCCTGCTTGGATTGTCGACTGCTCCAAGCTGACGCAGCTTCATGATGCTTGCGTGATTGTTTTCAATTATCGGCGATGCAACACTAGATTCACTTTTCTTTTCAGAGGAGGTCTTGTGATGCAGACGCTTGCACCCTCGAAAGGTAACCAACTCATGTGTCAGAAACACAAACTCTTTACAGCGAGTCTGCAAGTCTTCCATAATGACAGCCAACTTGGTAGGTGAATTGCTTCATGGCAGTCACACTGCCAGTCTGCGTTGGTGACTACAGTAGGGTCGTTCTCTCCTACACCTATCTGAACTATTGTTGACGAATCTCTTTACGACCTATAATGCCATATTGGATTGAGGGCATAAGCACATCGGGAGCTCGCAATATAACAGAAAAACCTCGTATACAGGGCGCTTCATGCACATAAAAAGCAGCTTCCCTGTGTATTATGGTGACGACAGATATGCCGATGTTTCTGGGAGCTTCAGTGGCGTCCCGTTCACAAAAATATTTTTACTGGTACCTCTCGTTAACACCGCGTCAGGCACCAGACTTCGTTGGACGACTGCTGTGTTACTTCCAGTATCACTCAACACCGTCATCTTTTGTTCCAATACATATCCTACGGGTGTAGGCATGGAACTTTGGGTGAAGTTCGCTTTACGTCGATAATCGTTGCCCCTCGCTACCTCACCGAGAAGTCAAGATGCTTTCATGTTCCGATTCGCATGAGCATTGGCTCGCTTGTGTGTCATGCTTTCCTTTCGTGTTGGTACATCCCCAGATTTGCCAGGTGACATGCCTGCCACTTGACTCATGGATCTGCTGCGTTTACAGCTAGTCGCAAGATGACCCATTGTTTTACAAGTCTGACAAAAGAGTGCTCCGTTTTTTGAGTAACATTTCAAAGCGTCGTGCGTGGCGCGGTTGCAAAGAAGGCATTTTGTTTGCGGCAATTTGCCGTAGCTGCGTTTGTTTTGGGCAGTAGGGTCTCCGAGCTTTTATCAAAACTACACAAACTTGGTTGGCGCCGAGCTTCGACAAAATGGTCACATGCTTCTGACATTTGTGCTACGGTCTTGCAGTTTCTCTTTCTGCTAAATACTACCAGCTTGTCAGAACAACTCTTGAGAAAGTGCTCCGCTACAAGAAGATCCCTGGTGCTTTATCAATACCTGACATTTCGATCCATCAGTCTAAGTAACCCTAAAGGCAAACAACAAAGTGCCTGCCTGCTTCGAGGTCTTCAGGCTTACACGACGAAATCTTCTAGCAGTAGCCATCGGCTGTTGAGAGACGTCCGTATACTTTCAGTGCCTCGCCCGCTAGAAGCTTGCTCTGTGTGGTAGCCAACTTGTCTTTAGGCAAGTCCTGCCTTTCAGCGACCATTTCGAAACGCTTGAAATACGCAGCGAGGTCGTCCAAATTTTCTTGAGAAAGAGGCACACAATTTCGTGGGCATATTTGCAGGGGCAGAGAATCATCGGGGATGACAGTTTGTGGTCCGCGTCCCCTCAAAAGACTGCTTGCATGAAGAACACCTTATAAAAAACATGAATAACAACCACGCACACACAGGAAAGAAACAAAGCAAAGCAAAAGTAAATGCCTAATGACTAAAGTTTTTAAAAGAAAATCGTCCTTGCGACATTCCATCTCGGCAGATGGAGGCTCACCCTTCAGATAGATCGACACGCCAGACCATGCGAGTTGAAGAGCAACGCGGGATGGCTTCAGAAAGTTGGGCGACGCCTTGTGCGAGGTGACGAAAAAAGTCTTGGTGCAGGGAAGCGTTGGAGGTGTAGTACGTCAGCTGCCACGTTAAGTTCATAGCACCAACTCGTGAATCGCGTTCCAGAGCACCGTCACTCGAGCCCCGATCACCCAACTGCATTGAACACCCATCTACTCGTATGTTTTCCTTTCTTCTCCTCCGCATTCTACCCCTCACGAATTCACGCCTCTCTTGCGCAAGAATTCTCTGTCCTTGCTCTCCTCTTCGAACACCACACATACATAGGTCAACTCCTTAGCGTGCACACCACATTAGGTAAATAGCTTTAGTGCCAACGAACTCGTGAAGTTGTAGCAATGACGCCGACAGCCTGTTTTTGAAGGTGGGTGAATTTTTGCTAACCTATTGAACATTATTGTTCGGCCCCCAGCGCTATAAAACAAACGCTGACCACGTTTGGGCTGACGTGGCGTGGTGTTTGCGGCGTCCCCCTGTTTTCTCTCTTGAGCGGACATTAACATTGTGTAATGATGAAAGTCGAAGGAGAGCTTCAGACTCCCAAAGATTTCACCATGAAATCTGGGTGGCAGACAGTTGCTGCCAGTTGCTTCCGAAAATGTCGGCGTTGGTCAAATAGGTTGGAGCTGTTTAGACAAGCGCGAAACCTAACGACGATGTGGCCGCCCAGGGTCGTCGAGGTCATGAGAACTAAAACACTGGTTATTCATGGAGGAAGGATGCCTCCACTGCCAACGACGAAGCAAGATCATCGACAGGCCGAGGGGAGGTCTTACCAACAGCAAGGTAGGCCCGACTGCTGTGGCCGAAGCCATATGGAAAGCAACTGCCATCAATTTGGTGTCGTGAGACGAATATTAAATGTGGCCAAATTTTCAATAAAACTTCATGGTCGTCAGTACAACCTGCAGGGAGAACGCGATTCATTATGCCAAGGTGCAATGCATTGTTGTTGGGGGTCAGCAGCAACAGTGCTAACGCGTACGAAGTGGCTGCCAATTCTACGTGCAAGGGCGTCGTCTGTGGCATTGCTCTGAGTGAGGGTCCGGCAGAGATCGACCGAAAGATAGTAAATTCAGAGAACCCGCTGGTCCTGAGGGCCAAACGGCTCAAGATCACGGGTACCATGGTTATGGTGATCGACGCTTAAAAGGTGCCAAGCTACGTCTCGTACGGTGGGTACGCTCGTCAGGTGTACTTTGTGTCGAAAACAAGTGAAGGTGTACTACGCCTGCGGCTGCCTTGGGCATTGAGCAGACGCTGCCCTAGTTCAGACGACATCTTGTGCAGGGGATGCGGCGTCGCACAACCTGGATAAGAACCACAAGTGCGACTCCTAGTGCAAACTGCGTAGTGGCAGGCACGTTCCCTGCGCCAAGTATTGCAAGGAGAGGTACCACATGCCATATCTTAGGAGATGCAAGTGCACAAAGCGGTCCCATGAAAATAGAAGCAAGTCTTCTGCCTTCGCCAAAGACGACTGCCAATTCCTGACCCAAACTGGTGACCGTGTAGCCTTCGGATGCTCCAGCTCCCGTCAGCTACCTCCAGGCCTTCGGGGCGCCATTCCAGGTCCGGAAACAGATAGCAGTTGAAGGGCAGATCTGGATTCAGCAGCCATTCTGGGAGCCGTCCTTGGAGTCGGTCTGCCTCCAGGACCGGGTCAGGTTCCAGTAATGGCCAGCAGCAGAAGAAAAAAACTGTACCTCACATGGGTCGACAAGGTTTGTGGTGGCCCTCTCGAGGCACACGCAACCCGCTCCCAGAGCAAGCTAGGGATGCTGAGGTAGCGCGTCTTCAGAAGAAAAACACGAAAATAAAAAATGACCAAAAAGATGGCCAGCCAAATAACCGAGATTAGGAAATTGGTTATCAGTCACAAGACCTTCACATACAGCATTGCCACTACCCCCTCCCGATGTACCGATTCCGGCAAGTGACTCAGCCATGGCAATCAAGCGCAATACAATTTCCAATAAGGAAGATTCACGTGCACAAATTATTGAGATTAAGAGTATGTTGGCCATGCTCACTACAAGTGTGCAGCAGTTACAGCAAGGCTTGGCACTGGTGCAAGTTGCCTTAGGTGACCCGAGGAGAGGGCTAGGTGCACTGGCTGATAGAATGGACGCTCTAGAGCTTCTGGTGAATCCTAGTAATATGTTTGCTACTCTAATGCAGGAGGTTGTATGGACTCGTCGGGTAATCGAGTGAGGGTTACGAGCTCATCGGCGTCTCAGGCTGGCGGGCACATTTTACGTGCTGGTTCGCTTACACTGGGCAGTACATAAAATCTGCTTACTCATGAATGGTCCTACAGAAAGGTTCGCCGTTTGGCAATGGAACTGCAGAGGTACTCGAACAAGAGGGTTCCATTGCAGCATTATTTTAAATCTATAGCTCAGAAACCACTAGTATTAGCAGTACAACAAAACCCTGGTTTTTGCCACATCCCTTTCCGGCCATCAGGCCGTTTCCGGGCAGCCCGGCGGTGGAGGAGTATGTACATTAGGGGCCTACCTAGTTGAAGCCAAGCAGGCGTCGCTCCTTTGATGAAAAGGGCAGTGGTTCACTCGAAGATTTAAAAAAAAGATCACAGACCGTAATCAGACCATAAAATTACTGTCGTACCCTCTGTAAGCAGCAATGAGGCAGCTCGGCAGCTATTCACTGCGCCATTACCAGGAGCCTGGCCGCAACCAACCGCTAGGTGCAAGGTGCCCTTCAGTGACGGTTCAAGGTTGGCAACGCATTGGCACAACCCGGAAGCTACTCATTGTGCATCAGCGCAAGTAAAAAAAAAGAAGCAGTCGACATTCGGCGAGACATTTCGTAGTGGTGACGGCTCGTAGGCGCAGGACTAATTGAACGTTTTTTCGTACTGCAGGTAGCAACTGACTCACCACAAGACACCGCTGCGCACTTGGGTGTCCTTCGCTGGAAGCCTGAAAGCAGCGAGGCATCGCAGACAGCCCGGCAGCTACCCGCAACGCAGCATTGGAGGCAGCTCGGCAGCTATTCACTGCGCCATTACCAGGAGACTTGCCGGAACAAACCACTAGGCGCAAGGGGACCTTCACCGACGGTTCAAGGTTGGCACCGCATCGGCACAACCCGGAAGCTACTCAAAGTGCATCAGCGCGAGTACAAGAGGAAGCAGTCGACACTCGTCGAGACAATCGGAAGTGGTGATGGCTCATAGGTGCAGGACTAGTTGAACGTATTTTCGAACTGCAGGTTGGTGCTTTTTCTGTTGTTTGTTATTGATACGCTTTAACTTCTGCTGACACTGCTGCCAACTTGTTGTGTGCTTTTGTACTTACCGAATTACTTTTGTGCAGATCTGACTTTTTTTTAAATGTGACAAATGGACTTGAATTGATGAGAAAACAATTCGAAATAATGACACAACAGTTAGCAGAAGAGCGCACCGAGAAATAAAGCTCAAGTAAGGAAAGAAAACTCTCAGTTCATGCACCTCGAAAGGAATAAGAAGTGTCTCCTTAAAAGAACGCTTGTTTCTGCGATCTGTATTATTTAGTGAAACCACCGCTTTTTCGAGGTGCCTCGCTTACCCGTCTTGTGGTGATGGCCACAGAGCATGCTATAGGCCCGCCTGGTCAGAGGACCTCACACCCGTCAACCACAAGGAAGCGAGCTGGCTCCCCCGGTGACACGGAAGACACAGTGATTTGTGTTCTATGTCGAAGGAGACACATCCGATGACAGCTTTATACATGTCCGGGGTAAGAGGGCGAAGCGAAGGACTGGGAATGCATCAGCATCAGCTCCGGCAAGTACAGCGACTGTACAGTCAAGGCCTGTGCGCTGGTCACACGTCATCATCTTCATGCCGGACGATCCTTCAAGCAACCTACGACTGCTGAACAGGCAAGCCCTTCTTGTTGGTCTGGAATGTGTGGTGCCAGATCAAATTAAGCCCGTAAGAGTAACCCAAAGGCAGAATATTCTCGCCATTGACGTGCACGATATGAGTGGGCTAGGAGAGCTACAGCAAATGACTGAGCTAGGTGGCATTAAAATGCGTCCCTTTATCTCGTAAAATGATAAATGAATTGCCGGTGTAATTTATGACATCGACATTGCCATTTCTAACGTTGACTTGCCTACTCTCATCAGCCTGCAAACGAGGGAACTGTCATTACGCAAGAGCGGCGCCTTGGAAAGACACGCTGCGTGAAAGTGTTCTTCAAAGGTAATTGCATACCATCTCACGTTAAAGTTGCACATTTCCGACATCCGGTTCTACCATTCATCCAAAAGCCACTTCATTGTCATCAGTGCTTCAGGCTAGGGCACGTCAAGGGCGTATGCCCCAACTGACGACAGGGTCCCCGTTGCGCTGAACCTCATGCCGAAGACACCTGTCGGGCGACTACTCTGAAGTGCGCCAATTGCAGCGGTCCTCACGCTGCCTCGTCGAAAGACTGTCCTCAAATCTAAAAGGAGTGTGCGGTTCTCATGCAAATGGCCCGAGACAACTCGACACACAGGGAGGCAGCCGAACTAGTCGGGCGTCGGCATCGACGTCGGCATTATCGAAAGTCTTCAAAAAGGGCACATTCCTGAAATGCTAGTTCAAACTCTTTAGCGGTTCCACCCAGTAGCGCCACGAAAGCACCCACCACTTCTACGAAAGAAGCGGAGAAGCCTCCTTCTCTGGAGGAATGGCCCACGCTCCCGACCCGCTCTCCTGCCAAGGAACCTCAGCAGGTGGCGGCCACACCAGAGCCGTCTTTAGCTATGGAATATTTGCCTAAAACGGATCGTCAAATGATCTCGGTGCTGCGTTCCCTCATAGAAGCCATCCTAGCAATATTAGTCGACATGAAGAGAGCATCCACTCGCCGCGAACTTGGAGTAATGGACGCCATAAGCGCAGCGCTTGAATCTTTCAACTACGAAGATCACAACTCGCACCTCATCATTTCGTAAAGAAGTCAACGCTGCATCCGTCGTCCAACGGAACGCCAGAGGACTAAAATCACGCCTTTCAGATTTTCGTCAGTTTGTGTATACCAACGTGTTTCTACTCATCATCATTAGTGAACCCAATTTGTCAAAACCAATGGGACTTTCAGGTTACAAATCTGTCATATCTTCAAAAACGGTGCGTGTAGCAATGTCATATATTTGTTCGTAATGAAGGGACGTATCTTGTGCAACCAATTGCACCTCACGATAGCAATCAGTATGTCTGCATCACTGTGAAAAAGCACAAACTCATGTTTACTCTTAAAGGCGTTTATATATGGCCATCGAATAATTCTAGATTCCAGGAGATTAGCGGATTTTTTGAGAATGTGTCCTGCAATATGGGTCATCATAGGTGATTTAAATGTGCACCATCACGCATGGGGACGTACGCGGACAAATGGAAAAGGACGCAGGTTAGCAAACATCGCCTACAACTATGGTCTTACTCTCCTGAATGACGGTAGCCCCACTTTTCTTCGAGGGGTGACATACGGCAGCTGTATAGACCTTGCTTTTGTCTCCAACTCTTTCACGAGACACGTCAAGTGGTTTCCAGATGTTGAGACACGAGGAAGTGATCACATTCCAATCTACCTTAACATCAAAAGCTTGTCTAGTTGTGGCCCTCGGACGACCATTCGAGCAGTCCAATGGACCAACTTCAAATTTGACATGGAAGATGCCTGCAGCCATAGTCTATGATCTGGGTTACAACAGCCCTTATTTACGATCACAATGCAAACCACCGCTCACATGGTGACAATATCTTCCACGCGAAATGACTTTGACATAGAGTTGGAGCAACTCCGAGAACTTTGTCGCCAGGAAGATCGTCGGTATCGGCGCAGAAAATCAATTCACGATCTTAGGGCAGCCAGGAGGATGCAAAAGAAGATTTGGCGTCGCATAGATATATTAGCGTCGGAACGATGGACAACCTTTTGCCAGTCACTAGACTCTCGCAAGCCACTCTCACACATTTGAAAACAGTGCAAGGACTGCATTACCCTACGGAACAGCGTTTTTCATTCAAAGCGCTCGCGCTATTTCAAGGGAAGCAAGACTTTGATGTCGCAGAAGATTTCTCTGCGCGGATCGCCAACCAAGCCACTCCTCCAGATTCTCCAGTGAGAGTTGACGTCCCCCATTTTCGTGACGACCACATGGACATCCTTTTTACAATGAAGGAGTGCAAGGTGGCACTAGCTCTCTGCAGACATTCAACTTTTCCGGGCACAGA
Source organism: Rhipicephalus annulatus (assembly GCA_013436015.1). Classification (NCBI taxonomy): domain Eukaryota; kingdom Metazoa; phylum Arthropoda; class Arachnida; order Ixodida; family Ixodidae; genus Rhipicephalus; species Rhipicephalus annulatus. The sequence goes on from WOVY01005027.1 coordinate 16,147, forward strand.
TGGTATTCCGTACCAAGCTTTGTGCAACCTTGGGGAAGGTGCAAGGAGAGAAGTGTTGAGACTTTACAACATTTCTTGGCAGGATGCAATGTTCCTGATGACTGGAAAGTAAGCTGTTTGTTACCCAACTCGAATGAGGGCAAATCCCCTTTCGATCTCGCCTCATACCACCTAATCGCACTGGCTAGCTGCGTTGGGAAGATAATGAAGCGGATAATATTAGGCCGCCTGGAGTGGTATCTTGAACACAAGACTTATTCAAATTCTATGGCTAATTTCTGACGCGACTGCTCTTCCATTCACACTGTCCTTGATCTAGTTTCGTACGTTCAGCACGAAATATTCCGTAAGCGACTATCTACGGCTTTGTTTCTAGATGTGCAAGGCGCGTATGATAATGTGCTAAATTAAGTTATTTTGGGTGCTTTTGCGGCGTTTGACCTTGGTGGTCGAGTCTTTCAGTAGATTTCTAGTTACCTGGCAGCAAGATCATTAATTGTGTTAACAGAAGATGGCCCAGCAACGCGACACTATACTTTCAGAGGTGTTCCTCAAGGCGGAGTTCTTAGCCCAACGCTATTCAGTCTTGCACTGATTGTCCTTGCTGAATACTTGCCAAGTACCATTAAAATCTCAGTATACGCTGGGGACTTCTGTGTCTGCACTTCGGCAGTCACACGCCCTCAGATACGTTACCAGCTTCAAAGAGAAGCAACTATGATATGAGCGTATCACCAGAAAAGTGCGCGCTGGTGGCCTTCACTCGCAAAGAAATGACCCCTTAAGCCATATCAATCTGCGTGCGACTCAATTCTTACACCAGAACCCACCGGCTTTTGGGCATCATTATTGATAGGAACCTCTGTTGGAGTCAACATGTGGCCTCGATGAAGAAGCGCCTGACTGCTATTTCCCAATTGTTCAAGTTCCTGGCAAAAAAGACGTGGGGGATGTCAGTACACGCAATGATGAAACTCTACAGGGCCCTGTTTCTCTGTGTCATGAGATATAGCTTGCCCGTGCTTAGCAATACCTGCAAGACTAATGTTCGTGTTCCATAGGCAGTACAAGCTCAAACACTGAGAGTGAGTCTTGGTCTGCCCAGATGTACGTCAACAGAGGCAACAATTGTAATTGCTGGTAAATATCCGATACAAACTCACATTTACGTTGTCCTAAGAACGCACATCAGACACTTCGCAGGTGGTTCCTGTCGTCACCTTGAACTGTTGCCCTCAGAGGGGCACCAAGCATCGTTCACTAAAATGATAGTGAAGTACAGCGAGAAACTTCCCTCGGGCTACACCCCTGCAGATAAACTATCGATACCCCCTTGGTTTTTTATTCTATCAACAGTGCATCTTAGTGTACCAGGGATCCGGAGGTAAACTGAGCTTTCATCGCGCGTGCTGAAACAACAGTCTCTTCTATTTTTGCACGATAAATATTGAAACAGTGTACATATATATACCGATGGCTCCACAAACTGCCAGTTTTCGTCAGGTGTAGTAGTTGTCTCAGCAAGAGGTGTTACCGTCAGCGTTAGAACTGATCACTCCACGGCATCTACAGCAGCGGAACTAGCTGCTTTGCGCACTGCAATTGTGTGGTCATTCGGGAACCACCGCGACAATGGTAGATTTTCAGTGACTCAAGGGCTGCCCTGCAATCTGTGCTCTCAGCACTGGGTCGTGGGCCGTACGAACAGCTCTTTTTTGAAATTCGATGCCTGCTCCACACTTCACATGAGAAAGAGTGTCATGTGACGTTTCCGTAGCTGCCAAGTCACTGCGGCCTCATAGGGAACGAACATGCCGATACTGCCGCGCGGGCAGCTCTTGAAGCAACACGAGAAGAAGCCATACCACTTTCGCGGAACGATGCAGCCAGTAATATTCGACGACTTGTGCATGAAACCACGTTTTTACTATGGAGTCCATCAAGCAACGAGGCGAATTGTTAACACCACCTATCCTCTTTGATGGCTCTCCGCATGCCCACAGGGCACGACCAAATAGAAACCACCGTTCTTCATCGCTTATTGCTAGGAGTGGCATTTACAAAACCTTATTCCTTTGTCACAGGAATGGCCGACAACGTTCTCTGCGATGACTGTCGTTGCGAAGAGACGCTACACCACATTCTGTGCGAGTGTCCGCTGTATGACATGCAGAGACAGTCACTGGCGTCTGTGCACATCGACAACAGCCGAATGTCTGTGGACATTATTCTGTCTAGTGCCCGAGAGAGGACATTGCAACAGAAGGTGACAAAAGCTCTGTTGAAATTTTTACGTGACTCGGACTTGACCAAGCGGCTGCAACAGCAATGTCACTCAGCGCGAAAGGCAAGACTGGACTATGATTGAGTGTGCGTGCGTGTGCGGCCGAATGTGCTGTATTTATCTCTCTTCCCTTTCTGCTCTATCTCTTCCGTCTCCTCTATCCCACCTGCCAAGCGCAGGGTAGCAAACCGGCTGCCTATTGGTTGGTTAACCTCCCTGCCGTTAGTTTCCTCCCAATTTTCTTCCTTCCTTAAGGAAGCAAAACGAGGGGCTAAAAGCTAAATGCGCTGAAAAAGAGTCAATCGTTGCGGAACTGCGGTAGAACGTTGTTGAGTGTGAAAAATACTCCCGCAGATCAAACGTTGAAATAAAAAGGGCTCGTCAAGACGGAGAATTAACACATCACTGATTTCGTAGGTAAGATTGGCGACGCAGTAGGTGAACCGATTTCTGCGGGCGATAGAGGCGTGTCAACACGTACCGACTCGTGAGCAAAGCAAAACAAGCGTTGTTGTACAGTTCAAAAGCTGGCAGAAACGAGACCTTGTCGTCGAGAAAGCCCGCAAAAATCGCATTGCGAATAGCGACGTAGGAATCTTGAGCGAAGAACAAATTTTTGAGAATGAGCTTGTCTGTCCGATACTAAAGCGACTGCTTGCACAGGCACTCGCAAAGAAACGGGAGCATCACTGGCAGTATGTGAGGACGAAGAATGAAAGAATTCAATTCTTGCTCGCAAAATGCAGTCGAGTTCAGTGGTGCTCATTAAAACTGATTGTGACCTTGGAAAGTGTGCCTGGGGTGTTTGTGGCCAAACTTTTTGTTAATTTTTCTTGTGCACGCGATGAAATATCAGGCATTTCGCTTGCCATCTGAACTTAAATTTTCAGCGAAGTCGCAGAGCATGTTTACTGCTATTCATCTCATGTGCATTCCGTGGCTGCTAAGATAAATGATTTAAGCTCATTTTTTAGCGAATTCATCTTCTTTTTCGGTGTGATATTGCTGACTGAAACATTGTATTATGAAGAAAGTGAAATCCTGAGCCTCAATAACTATAATCACTACTTCATCAATTCAAGTAGGCTCTGAGGTGGCGCAGTGGCAATTCACGTAAGAAAACACAAGCTCTGCGACAAAGTTCCGGGTTTTACGTGTATTAAACTTGATTATGAAGTGCTTTGCATAAAGAATAAGAACAGCCTGTACGTGGCGTATTACCGCCCACCGTCTGGTTACCTCAGCGCGTTTCAGGAGTTTCTTGAGGAAATCTTGGAATTTTCAACGATTAATCAGTACGACATTTTAATAGACAATGTTATTAACATAAACCTTATGAAAGATAACCTGACCTACCGGGAGTTCATTCACTTATTGTGCGCTTGTGGTTATAATAGCGTCGAATACTACACCAACACACGTGACGATGAGTTGCCAGTCAGTTCTAGACTTGTTCATTGTCAGCATATACACTGATGTCCGTGCAGCTGGCACGATTTGCGCAGAGGTGAGTGACCATTGTGCTGGTTTTCCTGCATTTCCTAGAACTGCTGCACAGAAAATGACTTGTAATGACAATGTTAGGTACAGATGTATGTCTAAAAAAACTACGAATTCATTCTATAGGCTGATTCCCAGAAAATATCGGTCTTCTGTTTGTGTTCATTATCATCATCATCATCATCATCATCATCATCAGCCTGACTACGTCCACAGCAGGACAAAGGCCTCTCCCATGTTCCGCCAGTAAACCCGGTCCTGTGCTTGCTGCTGCCAATTTATACCCGCAAACTTCTTAATCTCATCTGCCCACCTAACCTTCTGTCTCCCCCTATCCTGCTTCCCTTCTCTGGGAATCCAGAGAAGGGAACAGGAAGAACCAGTCCTGCACAGATCCACCATTCACTGCTCAGGTGTACTTGGAGAGGGGAAGGTCAGTCGATGGTTCCATCATGATGGTTGCAACGGTGTCCAGTGGTGATGCATTTCTGTGGTCCGCGTTCGGTCACTACGTCTCCCTGAGGACTTTGGTGATGATGGCGGGTTCATGAAGTGGTTGCGAGGTCTTCATCTTGTCGACTCGTGTGACGCAATATGTGAGAGGGGACGTGGCCTGGCTCATAACCCATGTGTATTCCATTGTCACTTCCTCTTCCTCAGTCTCTACCATTCGTCACTGCTATCCTACAATAAATAAATAAAAATATCTATATATATGTATATATATATATATATATATATATATATGTTTAGATATACACGTTTAAAAAATAACATATATACTCAATAATGTGGCTGGAAGGGTAGCTGCCATAGATCCTTAGTGGTAGAGCTGCGAAAGCGTTATTCGAAGGTCACAGGTTTCGTCCCTGCCCCCGTCAATTTACCTTTACAGCCACTTTTCTTTCTTCACAGTTGCATTACGATTTGGTCCTATAACTTCCCCTGTACATTCCTTGGCATTATTGCCTTTCATATCTAATTAATATTGCGTCAAAACAAGTAAAAACGAGCCCTTAGGTATACACTTCTTTCTCTTATTCATTTACGAGGGTCTCGTACTGGCAGACTTGGTGCCATTAGGTTGTATACGAGGGACTATTGATCAGCTGCCCTCTCGTATAAGTTAACGTGCTACGTGACGCCACACATGCGCATAAAAGTGTGTTTCACAGTCGTCACTTGGCTTATAGATGGCGCTGACTGACACTCCTACCTGTAATTCACTATATAAACCCAAAAAAGTGGATGGAGGGAAGGCCACTGTGATAGCTCAGTGGTTAGAGCATCGAAAGCGTTATTTGATGGTTGTAGGTTTGATTCCTGCTCACAGATGGTTATTTTTTCACCCAATTTTCTTTCTTCTTATTTACAATTCATTGGATCTAATAACATCCCCTATACATTCCTTGGAATTACTGTCTGTCAGATCTCATTAATATTGTGTCAAAATACGGAAAAACGATTCTTCTGTATACTTTCTCCTATATATATATATATATATATATATATATATATATATATATATATATATATATATACATATATATATATATATATGTATATATTGTGACGACGCGAGGCTGACGAGCACACAAAGACCCTCAAAGAAATACGATTTATCGATCGCAGGAAACAGACTGCGACGACTTCTTCGTCTTTTGCCCTCGGCCAAGAACAGTCGCGCTGTTTTGTTGTCCACACCACTGGCACATACGCGCGTCATTATTCCCTCTTTAAAAAACATCGTTCCGATGTTAAACGTTTGAGAAGCAAGGCGAAACCAAAACTGCACAGTTAGTCACTGAAAGTAAGGCTTCATCCGAAGCACGTGGACAATTTCTGGTGAGTGTCTGCGCCGCTTTGAACACTGCACGCCGTCCAGAACAACCTCGTAGTTGACGTCACTAATGCGTCGCAGAACCTTGTAGGGTCCAAAGTATCTTTGCAACAGCTTTTCAGAAAGCCCACGCTGACGAACAGGTGTCCAGACCCATACTTTGTCGTTCACGTTGTATATGACGGGTCTGTGCCGGAGGTTGTAATACATGGCATTGTCGTCCTGCTGTTTGGTGATTCGCAACCTGGCAAGTTGTCTGGCTTCTTCTGCTAGCTGGGTAAACTCTTCGGCGTCTGTCTCATTGCCATCATTTCCATGAGGAAGCATTGCGTCTAACGTTGTTGTAACCTCGCGTCCGTAAAGGGGACTAAAGGGTGTCTTCCGAGTGGTCTCTTGACGAGACGTGTTGTACGCGAACGTGACGTAGGGCAAAATGATGTCCCAGTTCTTGTGCTCTACATCTACGTACATGCTTATCATGTCAGCCAGGGTCTTGTTGAGGCGTTCGGTGAGCCCGTCGGTCTGGGGATGATACGCCGTTGTCTTCCTGTGAGCTGTACCACTTAGTCGAAAAATGATGTCCAAAAGCTCGGCCATGAACGCAGTACCTCTGTCGGTGATGACTATTGCGGGAGCACCGTGTCTTAAGACGATGGCTTCAATGAAAAATTGCGCCGCTTCGGCTGCCATTGCCCGTGGCAGAGCGTCTGTCTCCGTGTATCGGGTCAGGTAATCTGTGGCGACGATTATCCACCTGTTTTCAGTGGCAGACTTTGGGAAGGGGCCCAGAAAGTCCATGCCAACTTGTGCAAACGGTGTCGCCGGCACTCGAACAGGCTGCAGCAGGCCAGCTGGTTTGATGGATGGTGGCATGCAGCGCTGGCAATCTAGACATGCCTGCACATAAGTTTTGACAACTTCGGCAAGTCTTGGCCAGTAATAGTCCTGCCTTATCGTCGCCAATGTCCTTGCGTAACCCAAGTGACCAGCGGTAGGTTCGTCGTGACAGGCTTGCAGTACCTCACGGCGAAGCGAAGAAGGAACGACGAGCAAGTAGCTGCTGCCGGTGGGTGAAAAGTTCCTCTTATAAAGAACGTCATTTCTCAAGCAGTACGACGGCAGCCCTCTCGCAAATAACTTCGGAACGCTATTCACTCGCATTTTTAGGTAATCTATAAGTGGTAGCAGCTCAGCATCGCCACGCTGCTGTTGAGAAAAGGTGGCAGTGTCCACAATTCCGAGAAAGGCCGTGTCGTCATCGTCGTTGTCCTGGGATGCCGTCTCAACAGGAGACCGAGAAAGACAGTCGGCATCGGTGTGTCGTTTTCCCGACTTGTAGGCAACAGTGAACTCAAATTCTTGGAGCCGAAGACTCCATCGTGCAAGGCGGCCAGACGAATCTTTCAAGTTGACTAACCAACAGAGAGAGTGGTGATCGCTGATAACGGTGAATGGGCGGCCGTACAAATAAGGACGAAACTTCAGGACTGCCCATACCATTGCAAGACATTCTTTTTCCGTCGTAGTGTAATTAGCTTCAGCTCGGGACAGCGTCCTGCTGGCGTAGGCGATCACGTTTTCGTTGTTGTCCTTCGACTGTACGAACAGTGATCCAAGACCCACATTACTAGCGTCTGTATGAAGTATTGTCAACGCGTCTTCATCGAAGTGGGCCAGCACGGGGTGTGTTTGCATTCGCTGACGAAGCTCGTGAAATGCCTGCTGTTGGTCTTCGCCCCATCTGAAGGGGGTATCTTCCCGAGTAAGCTGTGTCAATGGCCATGCGATGCGCAAAAAATTAGCAATAAACCGCCGGTAATAGGCACAGAGTCCTAAAAACATCGCACTGATTCTTTGTCTGATGGCGTCGGGAAATTTGCCACGGCGGCAATTTTTTCCGGGTCGGGTAGGATCCCTTGGCTGCTCACGACGTGACCGAGGAATCGAAGATCGTGGAAGCCGAAGTGGCACTTTTCTGGTTTGAGAGTAAGACCGGCCAAGCGTATTGCTTCAAAAACTGCTTCGAGCCGTCTTAAGTGTTCCTCGAAAGTCGCTGAAAAGACAATCACGTCACCGAGGTACACCAAGAAGGTTTGCCACTTAAGTCCTGACAGAACTGTGTCCATGAGACTCTGGAATGTTGCTGGTGCCGAACACAAACCGAAAGGAAGAACCTGAAATTTATAAAGTCCGTCGGGCATAACAAAGGCGGTCTTCTCACGATCTCTTTCATCCACTTCAATTTGCCAGTAGCCGCTTTTTAACTCCATAGACGAAAAGTAGCGTGCGTTTCGTAGTCTATGCAATGAATCATCAATACGTGGCAGAGGGTAGACGTCCTTCTTTGTGATCTGATTAAGCTTACGATAGTCGACGCAGAAACGCAAGCTACCGTCCTTCTTTTTGACGAGTACAACAGGTGATGCCCAAGGACTGTTAGACGGCCGAATAACACCATCTTTTAGCGTCGTTTTCACATGTTTTTGAATTGCCTCACGCTCCTTTGGGGCGACTCGATAAGGATTTTGCCGGATGGGTCTGGCATCGGAATCCGTGATGATGCGGTGTTTCGTCAGTGCTGTTTGACTAACTCTTGATGTGGATGAGAAGCGGCCGTGGAACTTGTCGATCAGCGTGAGAAGGCGGTCTCGCTCAATGGGAGATAACTTTGGACCAACGGCTACAGCTGTCGCTGTAGTGATAGTAGACGATGCTGCTTCCTCCACTAAATGACAATCTTCTATTTGCGAGAGTTCGTCAAAATGGGCAATAGCCGTGCCTTTAACTATGTGTCGGCGTTCTCTGCTGAAATTTGTCACTAGCAGTTCAGCGCATCCGTCAGTAACAGTGATGACAGCCCTGGCAACAGAAATGCCGCTAGTGAATGCGATCTTCTTGATGTGTTCAGCGATGCCAGTAGCATTTTGTAATTTGTCACAGTGCGCGGATACGAGAGAACAACTTCGTCGCGGCAGTATGACGTCGTCATCGGCAATACGGAAGCGAGGTGGCTGGTGTTCCTTATCTGTAGCTGTCTCCGAGCTTACAGTGAACGTTACGCTTCTGTCACGGATGTCAATCACAGCCCCGTATTCGCGCAAGAAATCCATTCCCAATATGAGCTGTTCACAGCACTCGTGGAGAATGACGAGGGTGGCGACAAAGGTGGAACCAGCAATTAAGAGTCGGGCCGTGCACTTTCCAACTGGTGTCATCAACTGACCTCCTGCAGTTCTTATATTGGGTCCCTGCCATGGCATTTTCACCTTCCTTAGCCTTTCGGCTAGCTGTAGGCTTATTATAGAAAAGTGGGAGCCAGTGTCCACAAGTGCCGTAACTTCGTGGCCGTCAATGTGAACAACGAGGTCAGCGCTCATAACGTCGGTTACGTCGGCAGTTGTCTCATTCGTCAAATTAGTCGTTTCTGTCGTCTTCTTCGGTATTAATGGCTTCGAGCTGTCACTTGTCTGCAATGGTGGCTTTTCGGAATTTCGAATATTGGCAACCCTGATCCCCGAGGTCGCTGCGTCTAGTTTCCCCCGTCGCGGGTTAGGGGACCTGCCTCTGGTGACGTCGGCAAAACTGCGACGATTAGGTGAACTGGGCCGCGCAGGAGATGGAGAACGTGATCTGGGCATTACTGGATTCTGCGGCGGTGTGTTCACAGGGGCGTAGTTGTACATGCGTTGATCGTCGTACGCAATGTAATCAGGGTAGTGAGAAAATCTCTTGTACTGAGCGTCGCGATAACGGCAAACTTTGTAGACGTGTTCAGCTTTGCCACAATGAAAGCATACCGGTCGACGGTCAGCGGTACGCCACAAATCGGTTTCCCGACGCTGGTAGGTAAGTGAAGACTCACTATTCGGCCACGTTGTGGGGCTACGTTGTGGGGCATGTTGGTTATACGGCATTCGTCTTGTCGGAGGAATCGGTGAGGTTGCGAAAGTGGTCGGTGCAGACAGTGGCTGTGTTTGCAGGGTTGGTGGTGGTCCAGTCATTGGGGTCTGCTGCGCTGAAGGAGCGACGACGGGGCGTCGGACGGCATCAGCATAAGTAAAATGTCGTCGCACACCATTATAGCCGGATGAAGAGAGAGCCTGGCGGACCTCATCCCGGACAACATCAGCGACAAAAGGCAATGCCGGCGTCGCTTCAGTTGCTGGAATTAAACCAAGCTGCCGAAGCGCCTCCCTCAAAATTTCCCAGATGACTTCCCGCAGAGGCCTGTCGTTTTCGCAGAGGCTCGCCGCAGTCGTAACAGGGCTACTCGCTTGAACGTTGACCGGCTTCTGCTGGCGGTACCGTTGCTGTAGGGCCAGTTCAATAGCTGTGGCTTCTTTCGTGAACTCCGCTACTGTTGTTGGTGGATTTCTCACAAGCCCAGCAAACAGTTGCTCCTTCATGCCTCGCATTAAATACCGCAGCTTCCTGTCTTCCGGCATCTCGGGATCCGTCCTGCCGAAAAGATGGGTCATGTCCTCGGCGAACATAGCGACGCTCTCGTTAGGTTTTTGGATTCGAGCTTCCAAGAGACGTTCCGCATTCTCCTTTCTGTCAAGACTACTAAAGGTGTCAATCAGCTGGTTGCGGAAGTCATCCCACGTAGCCATGCTTCTTTCCCTGTTGATGTACCACGTCTGGGCGTTGTCTTTCAGGTAGAAGTACACATTCGCGAGCTTGTCTTCTGGGGTGGCCCACTGGTTGTACTTCGCGCAGCGTTCAAACTAGTCCAGCTAGTCTTGTGCATCTTCATAGGTCTCACCATGAAAGCAGTCAGGAATCATGGTATTCTGAAGCGTCATGTGCGATTTAGCTGCAGTGGCCATGATGGTTGAAAAAGGCAAGCGATTGCTGGCAGTTGCTGGAAAGGAATTGAGCTCGGGAGCTAGGCCTCGCAGACGGCGGCTTGAACGGTGGACTGGTGTGTCGACGTGTAGTAGTGATTCCGGGCTTGAATGTCGGGTCCGCGAAGGGGTGCCAAGCATGAAGACGTATCCAGCACCTCGACCAGTGTGACGACGCAAGATTGACGAACACACAAAGCGCCTCAAAGAAATACGATTTAACGATCGCAGGAAACAGACAGCAACGACTTCTTCGTCTTTTGCCCTCGGCCAAGGACACTCGCGCTGCTTCGTTGTCTTCACCACTGGCACATACGCGCGTCAATATATATATTGTTAGCATTAGCCATCTTACAATATATGTATATATATATATATATATATATATAATATATATATATATATATATATATATATATATATATATATATATATATATATATATATATATTGCTACAGTGACTAACTACCGGTAATATGAAGGATCAGGTGCCCCGCGGTCTCGCGTGTGCTTGTGCTTCTGGCTGAGCATCTCTTGCCCCTCGTGCACGAGCACGGGTCCGTGTGGGTTTCACTTGCAAGAAAGAACACGCGATGGCAGGTGAAGAGTTCTGTTTTAAAACGCTCTAGCGGACTCAATCATTTTCGCACCTTGTTCTCAGGGTAGAGGATCACCCATGATAAACCAGTTTTTTGTGTTTCTTCTCTTCAATTCGTTATATCTGGTGGAAGTGCTGGGTATGATTGGAAGCCCCTTCGGCGCAAGAGATTGGAGACCTGGTCCTCAACGATTGGAACCTGGTGAACTGACTCTAGTTCACCAGCGTTGAAGCCGCTGCCTTCGAGAAAAGCAGCCTGAATTCGCACCCCTCCGAAGTGCTCCGGAAACACAGGCAGCGTACACAGATCAGAACGGAACGATGGCTTGCCAGGTGAGAGCATCGGAACCTACCCCGTCTCCCCCGCGAATTCCTGAGCCCTTTCTTGGTGACGCGTTTGAACATGTAGAGGATTGCTTAGAACACTTCGAGTTGGTTGCGAAGACTGACAGCTCGGACCTAGGCAAGGAAACTACGTCACGTGTACTTCTCATTGGAGGATGCAATGAAGACCTAGTGTAAAAACCTCAAAGCGGTCATACTGACATGACAAGAACTCTGACGACAATATTAGCTACGAATGCCAGCGCCGATCGTCGAGTAAAGGCAGAGAATGCTACAGTCCTGGAACCAGCGCACGAACGAGAGTGTTGGCAAGTATATTGATGACTTGACCCGCCTCTTCAGACGCACCGACTCGAACATGATCGGAAAGAAAAATGTGCGTCACTTGATACGAGATGTCAAACAGGAGTTATTTGCTGGTTCTGTACGCAACCAACCTCGTACAGTTGCTGAATTCCGCGCCTAAGCCATCACCATACACCGGGCATTGAAACAGCACTACCGTCACTGCAACCATGGTGCCAGTATTGTTCCTGCGCACGTACTCTCAGCAAACCTGGGCAGAAGCAGCGAAGCATCAAGTAAAATGATACAATTCATTGTGGAGAAAGAGCTTAGGAAAGTATTGCACCCAAAAGTCACGCGGCCAACCTGACTTCTCACTAGCTTGATTCGAGCAGAACCCAAGACGCTAACTGTTCGAATCGAACAGCAGTTGCAGGAACGTCCTGCAACAACTTGCGCCGATGCTTTACTTCAGCCCGCCGTGCGAACTGATTCATTGCAGCCTTAGTGGCAACTGACCAGCTACACGTGGCTCACCCTATCCAGCCAATCCAAGGCCACAGAAACGCGACGTTCAGCGAACACCCGAAGGACGCCGCTCTGTTTTCACAGCGGCGAAACTGTACACCTGTACAGAATGTGCCCGTATCGACTAGTTGGTCTCTGTGGGTATCCTGTCAATGCGCCATGCCTCCGAAATGGCGAAAGACCCGTTGAAATGGAAGATTACTCCTGCAGTCATGTATTTTCAACTGCTGCTTTCACGCATCGGCTTAAATCACCAACGCCTGCTTCCTAACGGTCACGAAGATCTCGGTGATCAAGTTCACCTTCTCCATTTTGAGTCTCAACAAGCCATTGTTCAAGCATTCCCAGTCATAAAAAGAAAGCCAGCGACTTCGGGAGGCAAGTCTATTGATGTTCTCCGTCAAAGGCCCAGTGCAGCAACGATGAGCTGAATACTGCGACTAAGTTACGTAAAAACGAAATTTCTTTGGAATTAAGCGTAACCGTTGACGAGTGTAAATTTAATGTTTTAATCGACACAGGTGCTGGTTATTCGGTTGTCAGTTATGCTGCGGCAAAGGATTTAAATAAACGTTTGGCGCCTTGGAGTGGATCTCTCATGCGAACGGCAGGGGGTCATCGCATCACACCTCTGGAAAGGTTGTACTGCGAAAATTGGAATTCAAGGCGCAACTTACGTTGCCGACCTTGTTGTACTTTCAGAGTGCTTTAGGGGTGTAATGATAAAGATGAATTTGCTGCCAGCAGGCCGTGGTATATTGAGCCTACAGCATCCTGGTGTCTCATTTTTGAGGAAACACAAAGCAGCATGAGTGCACTGCACCACATGGTATTGATTGTGATGTTATCGGGCCACCACAATGTAACGTAGCGATCAGTATAAGAAATGAAGCAGTCGTTGACAGTGAAGGTATGACAAATGCAAACATCGAATTACAGCTAAAGATAGGAATTTGTGTAGCTCGAGGCATTATTCAATAACGGGATGGGTGTACCAATATATTGCTCACAAATTTTGAAAATGAAATAAAGGATGTTGCAAAGGACACTGCTATTGCCTTCCTGCAGGGTTTTGCAGCAATGACAGACTTACGTGGTCTGGTGTAAGGCCCACCTGCTTCGAAACCTGCGAACGATGTCGCGGCAAAAGTTGCAAGCAGCCACAATTCATCAGCATTCATGAAAAAAATTATGCAAGACATCACAAAATACTTCGCTGTATGTTTTTCTACCTCGTGGAATGTGCGGCAGACCCAGACTCTTAAAACCGAATAATAACAGATGAAGCTACAAGGCCGGTAAACCAGTATCATTACAGAATATCACCGAAGCAACGAGAGCTCATAAAGAGCCAAGTGAAAGACATGCTGGAGCACCATGCCACATAGCCATCCAACTTCTCGTGGGCATCACCTGTATTCTCGTAAGAAAAAAAGGACAACACGTTGAGATTCGGTGTTGATTCCCAAAAGTTTAGCAGCTACACCAAGCGGGATGTCTACCTTTTTGGCACGTCTGGATGATACAATGAATCAGCTATGGCAGGTAAGGTATTTCTCTTCATTGAATTTTAAAGGGTGGTTATTGGCGAATGGAAGCATCCCAAAGGGATTGTGAAAAGATTGCTTGCATAGCCCCGGACAGTCCCTATAAGTTTATTGCCCACACATTCGGCCTCTGTTGTGCGCCTGCAACATTCCAGCACATGATGGACAGTGTGCTCTCAGGCCTAAAACGACAGTCATGTTTAGCCAACCTAAACGACGTTGTTGTATTTTCAGCAAAGTTTGAACAGCGCGTAGAACAACTCTGTTTGGTACTTCAGGCTATCCAGTCGGCCTGCTTGACGATGATGCCGGAAAAGTGCCAGCTTGAATTCGACAAGCTTTGTTTTCCTGGTCTTGTAGGATTCGAGAAGCTTCGTTTTCTTGGTCATGTAATCAGCGCTGAAGGTGTTTGCTCGGATACCGACAAGACTGGGCGGTGGGGCTGTTTCCTAAGTCAAATGACAAGAAGCAAATACGCTAATGTTTGTGCTTATGCGCCTATTACACGCGGATCATGGAAAGCTTTTTCACATTTCTCAAACCCCGAACAAGTCTCACGACGCCGGCTGTGGTGGCTGCACTGTCGATGGAGGCAAAAAGGCTGTATGCCCGTGTGCTCGGATTCAGGTGCTTGTTAATGAACCTCAGGCTGTTCAAATTTGCGAAGTCCTTCACTACGGCGTTTCTCATGATCATTTGGTGGTTTTGAGGCGTTAAACCACACGTAATGTAACGGCCACTAAACACAGAAAAGCGAATTACACCATAACACGGCTTCAATCTGGCAGCCATTGCCACCAGCCTCACTGTTCTCCAAACACTTCGTCTTTGTCGTTCTCTGTCCTGCGGCTTTTTTCTTCTAGAATCCCTATACCCGTCAGTTTACCTCATCACATCTTTCTACCGGGGAAGGGGGAAGAAGGTTAGAGATTGGGAAATACCAGTCTTCCTTGAGGGTAGTTGTACTTACACTCTTGACCAAGGTGCAGTGCATGGTGCTGCACTGAACGCAGCGGGCGGTCTTTGCGACGAGAACCGTCTTCATTCTCAAGACACAGGCCATTGTGTAAAACTTGCACGGGATTATAAAAAGCGGATGTCGACAACCGTCACCTTGGGAATAACCTTTTGCCACACGATACGTGACTTCGCCTGCTGCATCATGAACAAACCACTGTCCCGTCCCGGAGCTTTTTAATGGTGTTTTCCGAAGTGCAAACGTGGTCCTTTCAACTTATCTCTTGGCTCGGCGGTCTTTCCACGATCATTTTTCTTATCACCAGCTGTTGCAGAGCAGGACCTTGCTTGATGTTGTTAAGCTCATGATGAGAGTGACGTATATCTTCCACCTCTTTACTGTGCCCTGATATTTTAACGTTAAAAGCAGTGGTGGTCCCATAGCCGCTTGCCTTCGGTGACTCCCGGAAAGCTGTTGGAAGTGATCGAACTAGAGATTTGGGCTGTTGCTCTGATTTCCATGGTGGACGCCGTTGCTTAGAGCACAGGGTTTTTTGACGTGTCTTGCACAGCCATTGTGGTTGGTCCCAGCTGTAATGGAAAGTCACAAGAAGCAAACGCCAGGCTCTAAAAATGTCCTCCAGTAAAGTCATTATATTTTTTTTCTTTATTCTTCGGCGTATGCGTCGTGTTTCTCCGCCTGTGCCATTTGCATTCGCTAGATTCAATGAACTGGTGCTCTCAATAAAGCTGAAAGGTGCCATTTCGCTATGGCCATCTCCTCCGTTTTCTTCACCTCGTTTCACTCGTTTTGACATCGTCATCGTTCTTCGCATGCACACACCGCCGACATAGCACATCGGTTCATCTTGGTGAACACTTGGATTATTCTTGAAACAACATGACTTTGTTCCTGAGCAACCACACGTTGGTCTCTGACGTCCTGAGTGCCCACCACTACAACTGAATGGGGGGCAAGATCAGTAAAATACTTCCCAGTCTATTGGTCAAGTCAAAGCGCACCTCTTCGATCAAGGCCTCCTACTTCCTGTCATACATTGCCAAGATATCCTAAAGTTCGTCCAACGACAGTTTGTCCTTCAGGCGTTCCATGCTGCCGAATTCCACCGCTGCCACCAAATGCAATGGCCACTAAACTCTCAAAAGGCTAAATACACCTTCACACGGCTTTAATCTGGCAGCCATCTCCACCAGCCTCACTGTTCTCCAAACACTTCGTCTTCCTCGTTCTCTGTCTGCGGCTTTCCACCTCCTAGTATCCCACTGCCCGTAAGTTTACCCCATAACAGTAACATTAACAAGACTTACGAATGAGGACGTGCCATTCATTTGGTACACAGAATAAGAGAGTGCTTTCAACGAACTAGAGAAACGTTGGCAAGCTTCGCCTATTCTGGCCTATTTCAACTAAACCACTGATGCGAAATCTGTAAAGATGCCAGCAATATCAGCCTATACGAGGATCCGGTGCAATGGCAAAATTAAGAAGAGATGGTGATAGCATACGCTAGCCGCACCATCTCAAATGCTGAAAGAAGCTATTCTGCGACAGAAAAATAGTGTTTAGAAGTCATACGGGCGATCGACAAGTTGAGGCCATAACTCTACAGCATGCCGTTTCGTGCCATCAGTGACCACTACTCAATTTCTTGGCTGGCGAGTTTGAAAGACCCAGCGGGATGGCTTGCGAGAGGCAGTCTGAGGCTCCAAGAATACGACGTTACGGTTGTATACAGCTCTGAAGAAAACATGGCGATGCTGACTGCTTATCACGTTCACCAATCTACTCGACCCTTTCAGAAGAGAAGGACTTCCCACTCTTTTGTGTGATAGAAACCTCAGAAATGGCTGAGCATCAGCAGGCTGACATGTAATTGTTCCCAATGTTAAAGTAATTCGAAGGGCATGCCGAAAACATTCCTCGAGTATTTAAGAGGGATTATCCTCATTCTGCCTCCGAGGTAATGCACTCCACAAGAAAAAGTTTTAACGCAACAAGGAGACGTTCCTATTAGTTGTACCATCAGCCAAGAGGCCTGATCTCTTTGAAGCCTGTCATGAGGAACCATCGGCGAGTCACTTAACTGCAAGCCGAGCATTCGCAAGAATTGTTCAGAAATATTACTCGCCCAAGTTGCTTGTGTCCGTGAAGCACTACGTGAAGACATTTCGTGGAGTGTCTAAGGCGCAAAGCACCACCACTCAAGACGGCTGGCTTTCTCCAGCCTATCGGTGCGTCTTGTCAACCAATAGTGCCTCCTAAGACTCCATACCTACAAGTCCAATGGGACTTCCTCGGACTGTATTCTTTGTCAGCATAAAAAAAGGGAGGATCATAGTTGCTACTGATTACTTGATATAATATGCTGAAACCGGCTGCTTTGAGCGAGGAATGGCAACGAAAGCCGCACAGCTTTTCATTCAAAACCTTGTTCTTCACCATGTAGCACCAATTGTCGTGATTAAAATGGCGGGTGCAGCGCTCACGTGTGATTTTCTGCAGTCCTCGAAGACAATGACTAACATGGGACACAGGAAGATCACTGCATACCATCCCCAAACGAATGGGTTGACATAACTCTTGAACCGCATCATCGTTTGAATGTTTTAATGTTTGTTGACATTGAGAATAAATTATGGGACAAAATTTTGCGATGCACAACCTTCGTCTACAATACGGCCATTCAGGTGCTCTATGGTCGCACTGTCACTACGACATTCAACACCATGTTGCCATCCCCGCAGGGGCGCCTGCGTAAGTAGACGTTTGGTGTGTAGCAGCACCACGGACCCGAGCTAACGAGGGAGTTTCGACCCCCTCCCCCGCCTAGCCGTGCGTGGCTTTGCCATGTCCGGGGAAAACGGAGTCCTGGGGGTTGAGCCGACGCTGGGTGATTGAACCTTTAAGGCCCCCCGGCAAAGACAACACACCTCTTTGGCCCCGGCTTCACGTAGACGGCACCTCTGATCTGACCCACCCAGGGGAAATCGGCAGTCGCCTGTTCCTATCTCTCTCCCCTACAACTTCGTCTTTATTTCTCACTTTTAGTCTGTCCTTTCTACTTCTCTCTTCTATTTACTTCAATGTTTCCCGGTGAAAAGGGTGAACCTTGTGTAGTTACTCGACCTTGAGTAGTTATAATTGGTTATAGTAACATTGTACAGCTGGCGTCTGCAGCCTTATGCTATTAAGTCTTCAGCATCCCCTGGTTTCACTCCGTGGTGGGTGGTCGTCATTTCTGCCAAAAAAGTACACTACTATGGGAACACCTGCATTTCCTCGTCTTCTAGATCGTGTTCCGCTTAAGAGGGGACGCACCGAAGAATTATCAGTTTTCAGCCAACCCAGACAATGCTTCCCAAAATTTCATGTTATGCACAGCGAAAATCTAACAAAACAAGCCAGAGCCATATCTCCAAATCTTGTTGCCAAATTACTGACTGAGGTCTTTGGTCAAGGATACAAGGTTACAAAGATAGCTAGTGGAGACCTTCTGCTTGAGCTGCCTGAAAAACACTACTATGATAAACATGGCAGTCTCGTAGCCTTTGGTAATATCCCAATATCTGTTTCACCTCATAGATCGATGAACACCTCACGAGGAGTTGTTTCAGAAGCAGATCTTCTTGAAATGTCTGAACAGGAACTGCTTGAAGGGTGGAAAGAGCAAAGTGTCACGGATGTGAAAGGAATTGTCATCAGACGCGGTAACAAATAAATACCTACCAATCATTTATTACTCACTTTCGCGTCCAGCACATTTCCTTCATTTAAAGACACGGGCTACATACAACTCTCTGTGCGTCCCTACATTCCCAATCTAAGATGATGTTATAAATGTCAAAAATTTGGCCATTGCTCGCAGAACTGTCGGGGTCAGGAAACTTGTGCAAGATGTGGTAGCCACGGCAACCCATCTGATAACTGCGTTACTACGCCTCACTGCGTGAAGTGTGACGGGATGCACACCGAGTATTCGCGTTCGTGTTCCAACTGGAAGAAATAATTGATTAATTTGTGGGGTTAAACGTCCCAAAACCACCGTATGATTACGAGAGACGCCGTACTTGAAGACTCCAGAAATTTTGACCACCTGGGGTTCTTTAGCATGCACCTAAATTTGACCACATGGGCCTACAACATTTCCATCTCCAACGGAAATGCAGCCGCCGCCGCCGGGATTTGATCCCGTGACCCGTGGGTTAGCAGCCGAGAACCTTAGCCACTAAACCACCAGGGCCGGGTCGAACTAGGCCTCAGCCTCACTCAACACGGCGAGGCTAAGGCCTGGAACCAGGTAAATAGGATACAAGGCCAAACAACACACTCTCTTCCTTTAGTAAACACTGATGACAACAGCCTTGAAGATCAAGCAAACTTTCTGGGTGCACAATTTCAATGTAGTTCCAGCTCTTTGCACTACTTCAACACGTTTCAACGTCACAAAAAACTATAGAAAGCAAGAAATTCAATAGAAAATGCGCCAAAAATGAGGCATTCAACCATCCATTCAACATGACTGAGCTGCAAAGAGCACTATGCTGCTGCAATAAATCTGCACCAGGTTCTGGTCGTGTTATGTACCAAATGCTGAAGAACTTGCCACATGACACGCAGAACGACCTCCTCCATGTATTTAACGCTGTATGGATTTCCGCCGAGATTACGGATGCATGGAAAGATGTGATTATAATCCCAATCTTGAAACTGGGAAAGGATCTATACAGTGTGTCTCGTTATAGACCCATCGCATTAACAAGTCACCTAGGTAAAGTCTTCAAGAAATGATAAACTGCCATTAATTACATTTCCACGAAAAAAACCAATTCAATAGACCTAAACTGGCGTGGATTTTGAGAAGGCCGATGACAACCTACCATATATTCCACATAGAGTCGCAGATTCCCAACGCTTTGGTCCACAGACAATTTTTTCTCTCGGTATTCCTAGATATAGAAAAAGCTTATGACACCACGTGGCGGTTCAGAATACTTAGAGACCAGTTGCACTTAGGCATACAACGTCGGATGTTAAATGTAATAGAAAGCTGTCTGGCTAACCAGAAGTTCCGGGTTCGGGTTGAAAATGCCCTGTCACGACTATTTATACAGAAAATTCGGATACCACAAGGTGGCGTACATAGCTGCACGCTTTTCATCATTAAAATAATTTTGCTGCACCTCTGCATGCCATGAAGTATGTTCTATTACACATATGTGGATGACATCCAGCTAGGATTTTAATTTAGCAATTTAGCGATTTGTGAACGGCAGGTCCAGCTTGGATTGAACAATGACGCCAAATGGGCAGATAATAGCGGGTTCAGGATAAACCCTCAAAAGAGCACCTGTGTTCTGTTTTCTAGAAATAGAGGCCTCCACCTAAATACTGAAATTTGGCTTTTTGGACAACAAATACCTTTAGAGGCTGAGCATGAATTTCTAGGTTTAATCTTGGATTCGAGGCTCACAATTATAACGCACATCTTGTCCATAAAAAACAAGTGCCTGAAAACAATGAACATCCTCAAAGTTCTGTCACGCACAACAAGGGGAAATGACAAGAAGTGCCTGATGAATATATTGACGCAATGTAGGCTGGAAACTATAGCAGCCAGCCTCTGAGGAGGACAACGAAGTAGTTCAGTGGGCGCGTACCATCTCCGCAATGAAGAGCTGCCCTACAGGTGAAGCAGTCACCTGCATCTTTTGAGCTCTTCCTTAATGAGAGCTCTGATGAGCTCTCGCAACGCACTGATGTCATTGCCGAGAGTGACAGAAGTGACCTCACTCTAATTGATTGATATGAGGGGTTTGACGTCCCAAAACCACCATATCATTCAGAGACGCCGTAGTGGAGGGCTCCGGAAATTTTGACCACCTGGGGTTCGTTAACGTGCACCCAAATCTGAGCAAATTGGCCTACAACCTTTCCGTCTCCATCGGAAATGCAGCCGCTTCAGCCGGGATTTGAACCTGCAACCTGTGGGTCAGCAGCCGAGTATATTAGCCAATAGACAACCTCGGCGGGGCAACTTCACTTGAATGTACACCACGGCTATACCGCCTGGCACGCTGTTGAAGGGCCCTCTCCATGGCAGTGGCTTCCTGCTGGAACTCCGCAAGTTTTGCAGGCGGGTTTCGAATCAGGCCGGCAAAAATCTCTTCTTTAACACCACGCATTAGGTGGCGATTTTTCTTGGATTCGGCCATAGAGCGCTTGCGCGTGTCTGAAAAGTCGATCCATGTCCTCTATGTAAGTCGTCACCCTTTCGTTATGGCTTTGGACCCTTGCCTCTACAGCACGCTGCGCTCTCTCTTTCCTGTCATCTCGGGCGAAGGCCTTGAGAAACTGCTGGTGAAACTCATCCCATGACGTAAACGTTGCTTCATGGTACTCAAACCACGTTTTCGCGGAGTCCTCGAGGAAGCAGTACACATAGCATAGCTTACGCTCTGGGGTCCAATCGTTGATGACAACAACCCGGTCGAAATGGTCGAGCCAGTCGTCGGCATCTTCAAAAGCAGCTCCGTAAAATGTCTTCGGCATCTTGGGCTGGTTGACAACCAGGTGCGCTGGTGCGGGTGCGGTGACGTTAGGCGGTGTTTGATTCATTGTCCTCTGACGTTCAGGCAGCAAACCGTGCTGTGGCTCGAGTCCCTCGAGACGGCGGCTGGAACGTACGTGCACAGGGATAAGCTCGGCTGGACTACTAGATGGAATTGCGTCAGGGGTGCCCTCAGGGGATTGTATCATCTACCGTACCCCGCCCTTCCACCAGAATTTGTCACAAAGACACAGGTACGCAGATACAAAATACAGCATTTACTATCGTAACATAAAGCCCAAAAGCGCGAACACCAGAGCACGCGCCCACTGAACTACTTCGTTCTACCAATCAGGACATAAGCATATAGATGCTAACTGCCTGTATCGTGCTCCTATTGCCCCGACATCATCGGATACTGAATAGATTTACCGTTTCTTGGCATCGTCGATGTGTTGTGGATGGCTGAGCTTCAACGTGAGGACACTGAGCTACGTCCCGTCATCCAGCATCTTCAAGGACAAGACTTTAACGTTCCACGCCGGCTCTCACGTGGATTGACATTGTATTGCCTGTGGAACAATGTTCTCTACAAGGGAAATCTTGAGAGCAGCCAGGAAACCTTTCTCCTCGCTGTTCCAAGGGCGCCGCGTCAGGAAGTTTTGCAGGCATGCCACAACGATCCTTCTGCCGGTCACTAAGGCTTTGCTAGGACATTAGCGCCCATCCGACAGAAGTACTACTGGCCTCAGGTGTATTCGTCGTTCAGTGCTATGCCCGCACCTGCTGTGACTGTCAGAGGCATTAAGTTTCACCCGTAAAACCCGCCGGCTTCCTTCAAACTTTAGATCCACCTCGAGCACCATTTCACGAAGCTGGAATGGATCTTCTTGATTCATTTCCTACGTCATCCTCAGAAAATAGGTGGGTAATCGTCGCTACCGACTATCTGATTCGCTTTGCAGAAACCAAAGATGTGCCTAAAGGAGCTACAGTTGAATTCGACAGATTCTTTGTTCACGACAGTGTTTTATGTCATGGTGCACCTGCTGTTTTCATATCCGATAGCGAAGCAGCATTTACGGCAGAGTTATTACAACAACTCACCAAGCTGACGCACACCAACCACCAGAAAACAACAGCTTCTCATTCCCAAATGAACGGCTTGACGGAGCGGTGAAACAAAACACTGGCCGACATTCTATCTATGTTTGTTGATTTACATCACAAAAGGTGGGATGAAATTTCGCCATACGTCACGTTTGCCTATAATATTGCTGTGCGAGAGACCACAGACCTAACACCATTCGAGCTTGTTTACGGCCGCCGCGTCACAACACCGTTAGACGCTATGCTTCCGTAGACCAGAACACCAGCGGAAGTGATAGCGTTGACGACTTTGATGAGAAAGCTGAGGGAGCCCGCCAGCTTGCACGGAACCTCATTCGCACGCAGCAAGATATCGACGCTCGCCATTACAACCAAGGCCGAAGGAACGTGCGCTATCAACCAGGTGACTATGTGTGGGTGTGGACACCAGTTCGACATCGTGGGCTTTCGGAGAAGCTACTGTGCCGCTACTTTGGCCCTTACGAAGTTGTGCGCTGCCTCAGTGACGTGAATTACGAGGTAGTTATTCAAAGCTCCGATACCAGTTTAAACAGAAGACGTCCACGTCCAGGACTAGTCCATGTAGTACGGATAAAACCGTAGTACGCCCGTGAGTTATGAACACTTCGAAGTTTTTCTTATTATCAGCAACAGCGTGGGCTTATTTTTTTTTCGTTGATGTGACCATCTTCTTCCATGCCCATCTCTAGCATTTCAGTCAATCGACAGGGACTGTCGCTCTTGAAAGGGAGAAATTGACGCAAGGTGGGCTACCAACTATAGTAACCAGCCTCTGAGGAGGACAACGAAGTAGTTCGGTGGGTGCGTGCTCTGTTGTTTGCGCTTTTGGGCCTTTGGTTACGAAAGTAAACGCCCTATTTTGTGCCTGCGTACCTGTGCCTTTGTGACAATATATGAAAGCTATATACGCACACGCCTAGACTACGGAACCAAAGTCTACCAGTCTGCTACACCGAGCGCATTGAAGATTCTGGATCCTGTACATAATCTTGGCATACGCCTTTCTACGGTTGCTTTTTGCACCAACCCTGTAGGAAGTCTCGATGTAGAGTCCAATAAGTGGTCGCTCCACCTTCAGAGATTCTATATGTCCTTTTGGTATTATTCGAAAGTAAACTCAGATAAGGAACACTCCACACACACCATAATTATTGATTTGTCCAGTTCTGTTCTTTTTGATAACCGTGCCTTGGTGAGACGTCCCTTAATTCTTACTTCGCGTGGGGGGTCTAATGGAAAGAACTTGGGTATGGCTTTTTGAAAACTGTCTAATGGCTTCCGCAACATATCCGCTGCCGTGGCAGTGGTAGCTCATTGACTCTCATTTATCGTTCGTTGAAATAACCAAACACGCTCCTCTTGCACATATACGTGCATCCTTTCTCGTATCGCAGCTGAAATACTCTTGTCCTAAATATTTTACAGGCGCTTTAAAGTCTTGTATTGGTGTGTCCTATGCTGCTGTTGGTCCATCTTTTTGTGATTTTGGTGTTCTGCACCCTAATTCAAGCATCTTTACTGCAGAAGCCTATGCGATACTGATGGCTGTTAGGCACATTCAGGAATCAAAATTACAACGCGCCGTTATATACACGGATTTCTTAAGCATCGTAAAAGCTTTAAAATCTCAGCAAAAACACAAAAAACAAGTCCTTGTGTCACTTTAAGGTCTTTTGTGCACGATCTACGCACTCAAACAACACGTAGTAATGTGCTGGGTGCCAGGACACCATGAGATCTCGGGCAATGTCTTGGTGGATTAACTTGCTGTATCTGCCCAAAACAACACTGCTATCAATACAACCATAGCTGTCCCTGCGCTTGACCTGAAGCTCTGGGCGTGTTGGCAGCGGCAATGGGATAGACAAACACAAAACAATTTACATGTAAAGACTTGGATATTGGCCACCAGTATCCAGATCACGCTACACACAGGTAACGCTCACCGGATTACAAATAGGACACACACACAACACACATGCATATTTGTTATCTGGCGGTGAGCAACCAATCTGTGGCAGATGTGCGGAACCGCTTACGGTTTTTCACGTACTTTTTCAGAGCAATGAGCTAGGCTCTCTAAGAAACAAGCACTTTTTATTACCCTACCCGCAGCAACTTCCATTACATCCAGTCATGTTCTTTGGTAGAGATCCTCTTTTCAAGCTTGAATCACTGTTCATGTTTTAATGTATATATATATGTATACAAGTACGCCAGTAGGCGCAACACCGAATACAGCAACAGAAGCACAAGGACGCTAGCTACTATAACCTGCACCCAGAAAAGTTTAGCACCACCCAGGTGGCCGGTAGGCTTCGCCTAATGGTCCGCACGTGGAAGTCGCCCACTGCACGCTAACGCACCCCTTGCAGCACCCCAAAAAGTTTCGCAACCAACCAACCAACCAACCAACCGAGGCGAGCGAGTGTGAATATGAACACTAATACGATCCTGTAGGCCTATCCGTAAGTTCTTTTATCGATAACTTGGCCCTTATTCGATCATTCCAGCCACTATAGGCGGCGCGACGTCAGGTGGAATGGTGCACAAGACGGTCCTGAGGTGTGCGTCTCAGGCAGCAAAGCTCGTCAGGTCGTCAGATCACACTTTCTTTCACTAGAGAGATGCATAGATCTTTGCATGAAAACTAACTAGCATTTATGAATACCGCTATTCAGAACTGCGCGATGCACTTAGAGCCACGTGTCAGGTGTAGAGGAAAGCCGCGTTACGCCGCTTGTGGCGCTAGAAAGACGAAATAGGTTTCCCCGACAAATTAGTGACCTGAACTACAAAGTCATCGCCGATAGACACATCTCTTCAAAACGACAAAAAGTGCGGACGTCGTACACGTTGTTCGTATGAAACCTAATTATGAGAGACAACGAATAAACTCCCTTGTTGCCTCCCTCCATTGCGCATCGGGACAATCAGTATTTCGAAGGAGGATTAATGCCATAGACAGTAACTACATTTCCGGTATTATAAAGGATCAGCATGCACGGTCTTGCGCATGCTCGTGCTTCTGGCAGTACAACTGTTGCTTTTCGTGCATGGGCATGAGACAGTGTGGGTTTGAGCTTCGAGGAAGTTGAAGACGCGCTGGCGGATAAACAGTTCTGTTTTGAAGCGCTCTAGCGTACTCATTCATTTAAGCACCGTATTTTCAGGGCACAAGTTTCGCCTACAATAAACAAATTTTTGGTGTTTCTTCTCTTGAATCTGCTACAATATATTATATATATATATATATATATATATATATATTGTACCGAAGCATAGTGGCGCCAGCTCTGTGCCAGCGTGAAAGAAGACGTTGACGTCCGTGTGTGGCTCGTGCTTGCCTGGTTCCTGCCTGTACCAGCTTGTTGCGGCTAACGTTTCTGGAATAATAGCCTGTGTTTTTACGCAACCTTGCTCGTTGCATTTGGTGGAAACGTGCTGGGTAACGTCCTGGAGCTCCGCAGCCGTAAGCTACCATCTCACTCCACGATGACTGAGCGCGTCGATCCCCCACAAGGCTCTTCCACGCTGCCACCTGTCATGTGTTCTGGTGTACTTCGTCTGCGTGACCCACC